>JAOTQM010000757.1:0-41472 GCA_026939265.1 Oreonectes daqikongensis
GCCCTGATCAAAAAAGCTGAGAACTGATGAAAACATGACTTTAACACTTATTTCATGTTCCTGGGATGTCAGAATAGAGCTTTCTTTGCAAAACTCATGTCCATTGTCATATTTGAGTTTTCTGACAAGGCCTGATCAAAAAAGCTGAGAACTGATGAAAACATGACTTTAACACTATTTCATGTTCCTGGGATGTCAGAATAGAGCTTTCTTTGCAAAACTCATGTATTGTCATATTTGAGTTTTCTGACAAGGCCCTGATCAAAAAGCTGAGAACTGATGAAAACATGACTTAACACTCATTTCATGTTCCTGGGATGTCAGAATAGAGCTTTCTTTGCAAACTCATGTTATTGTCATATTTGAGTTTTCTGACAAGCCTGATCAAAAAAGCTGAGAACTGATGAAAACATGACTTTAACACTTATTTCATGTTCCTGGGATGTCAGAATAGAGCTTTCTTTGCAAACTGACTTTATTGTCATATTTGAGTTTTCTGACAATGCCCTGATCAAAAAAATGAGAACTGATGAAAACATGACTTTAACACTCATTTCATGTTCCTGGGATGTCAGAATAGAGCTTTCTTTGCAAAACTCATTATTGTCATATTTGAGTTTTCTGACAAGGCCTGATCAAAAAAGCTGAGAACTGATGAAAACATGACTTTAACACTCATTTCATGTTCCTCGGATGTCAGAATACAGCTTTCTTTGCAAGACTCATGTCCATGTCATATTTGAGTTTTCTGACAAGGCCTGATTAAAAAAGCTGAGAATGATAAAACATGACTTTTGCACTAATTTCATGTTCCTGGGATGTCAGAATAGAGCTTTCTTTGCAAACTCACTTTATTGTCATATTTGAGTTTTCTGACAAGCCCTGATCAAAAAGCTGAGAACTGATAAAAACATGACTTTAACACTCATTTCATGTTCCTGGGATGTCAGAATAGAGCTTTCTTTGCAAAACTCACGTAATTGTCATATTAAGTTTTCTGACAAGGCCCTGATCAAAAAAGCTGAGAACTGATGAAAACATGACTTTAACACTTATTTCATGTTCCTGGGATGTCAGAAAGAGCTTTCTTTGCTAAACTTATGTCCATTACAGATTTGTGTTTCCTTACAAGGCAGAGATTTAAAAAGCTGAGAACTGATGAAAACATGACTTTAACACTCATTTCATGTTCCTGGGATGTCAGAATAGAGCTTTCTTTGCAAAACTCATGCCCATGTCATATTTGAGTTTTCTGACAAGGCATGATTAAAAAAAGCTGAGAACTGATGAAAACATGACTTTTAGCACTATTTCATTCATGTTCCTGGGATGTCAGAATAGAGCTTTCTTTGCACAACTCATGTCCATGTCATATTTGAGTTTCTGACAAGGCAAAGATTTAAAAAGCTGAGAACTGATGAAAACATGACTTTAACACTAATTTCATGTTCCTGGGATGTCAGAATAGAGCTTTCTTTGCAAACTCATGTCCATGTCATATTTGAATTTTCTGACAAGGCAAAGATTAAAAAGCTGAGAACTGATGAAAACATGATTTTAACACTCAGTTCATGTTCCTGGGATGTCAGAATAGAGCTTTCTTTGCTAAACTTATGTCCATTACAGATTTGTGTTTCCTGACAAGGCAGAGATTTAAAAAGCTGAGAACTGATGAAAACATGACTTTAACACTCATTTCATGTTCCTGGGATGTCAGAATAGAGCTTTCTTTGCTAAACTTATGTCCATGTCAGATTTGTGTTTTCTGACAAGCCCTGATCAAAAAGCTGAGAACTGATGAAAACATGACTTTAACACTTATTTCATGTTCCTGGGATGTCAGAATAGAGCTTTCTTTGCAAAACTCATGTCCATTTCATATTTGAGTTTTCTGACAAGGCCTGATTAAAAAAGCTGAGAACTGATGAAAACATGACTTTAGCACTAATTTCATGTTCCTGGGATGTCAGAATAGAGCTTTCTTTGCAAAACTCACTTTATTGTCATATTTGAGTTTTCTGACGATGCCCTGATCAAAAAAGCTGAGAACTGATAAAACATGACTTTAACACTCATTTCATGTTCCTGGGATGTCAGAATAGAGCTTTCTTTGCAAACTCATGTTATTGTCATATTTGAGTTTTCTGACAAGGCCTGATCAAAAAGCTGAGAACTGATGAAAACATGACTTTAACACTTATTTCATGTTCCTGGGATGTCAGAATAGAGCTTTCTTTGCTAAACTCATGTCCATGTCATATTTGGTTTCCTGACAAGGCCTGATTTAAAAAGCTGAGAACTGATGAAAACATGATTTAACACTCATTTATGTTCCTGGGATGTCAGAATAGAGCTTTCTTTGCAAACTCACGTTATGTCATATTTGAGTTTTCTGACAAGGCCTGATCAAAAAAGCTGAGAACTGATGAAAACATGACTTTAACACTTATTTCATGTTCCTGGGATGTCAGAATAGAGCTTTCTTTGCAAAACTTATGTCCATGTCAGATTTGTGTTTTCTGACAATGCCCTGATCAAAAAAGCTGAGAACTGATGAAAACATGACTTTAACACTTATTTCATGTTCCTGGGATGTCAGAATAGAGCTTTCTTTGCAAAACTCATGTCCATGTCATATTTGAGTTTTCTGACAAGCCTGATTAAAAAAGCTGAGAACTGATGAAAACATGACTTTAACACTCATTTCATGTTCCTGGGATGTCAGAATAGAGCTTTCTTTGCAAAACTCACGTTATTGTCATATTAGAGTTTTCTGACAAGGCCTGATCAAAAAAGCTGAGAACTGATGAAAACATGACTTTAACACTCATTTCATGTTCCTGGGATGTCAGAAAGAGCTTTCTTTGCTAAACTTATGTCCATGTCAGATTTGTGTTTTCCTGACAAGGCATAGATTTAAAAGCTGAGAACTGATTAAAAACATGATTTTAACACTCAGTTCATGTTCCTGGGATGTCAGAATAGAGCTTTCTTTGCAAAACTCATGTTTGTCATATTAGAGTTTTCTGACAAGGCCTGATCAAAAAAGCTGAGAACTGATGAAAACATGATTTTAACACTCATTTCATGTTCCTCGGATGTCAGAATAGAGCTTTCTTTGCAAAACTCATGTCCATGTCAGATTTGAGTTTTCTGACAAATGCCCTGATCAAAAAAGCTGAGAACTGATGAAAACATGACTTTAACACTATTTCATGTTCCTGGGATGTCAGAATAGAGCTTTCTTTGCACAACTCATGTCCATGTCTATATGAGTTTTCTGACAAGGCAAAGATTTAAAAAGCTGAGAACTGATGAAAACATGATTTTAACACTCAGTTCATGTTCCTGGGATGTCAGAATAGAGCTTTCTTTGCTAAACTCATGTCCATTACAGATTTGAGTTTCCTGACAAGGCAGAGATTTAAAAGCTGAAAACTGATAAAACATGACTTTAACACTCATTTCATGTTCCTGGGATGTCAGAATAGAGCTTTCTTTGCTAACTTATGTCCATGTCAGATTTGTGTTTCCTGACAAGGCCTGATTTAAAAAGCTGAGAACTGATGAAACATGACTTTAACACTCATTTCATGTTCCTGGATGTCAGAAAGAGCTTTCTTTGCAAAACTTATGTCCATGTCAGATTTGTGTTTCCTGACAAGGCCTGATTTAAAAAGCTGAGAACTGATGAAAACATGACTTTAACACTCATTTCATGTTCCTGGGATGTCAGAATAGAGCTTTCTTTGCAAAACTCACTTTATGTCATATTTGAGTTTTCTGACAATGCCTGATCAAAAAAGCTGAGAACTGATGAAAACATGACTTTAACACTCATTTCATGTTCCTGGGATGTCAGAATAAGCTTTCTTTGCAAAACTCACGTTATGTCATATTTGAGTTTTCTGACAAGGCCTGATCAAAAAAGCTGAGAACTGATGAAAACATGACTTTAACACTTATCATTTTTGTTCTGGGATGTCAGAATAGAGCTTTCTTTGCAAAACTTATGTCCATGTCAGATTTGAGTTTTCTGACAAGGCCTGATTTAAAAGCTGAGAACTGATGAAAACATGACTTTAACACTCATTTCATGTTCCTGGGATGTCAGAATAGAGCTTTCTTTGCAAACTCATGTCCATTCAGATTTGGTGTTTCCTGACAAGGCCTGATTTAAAAAGCTGAGAACTGATGAAAACATGACTTTAACACTCATTTCATGTTCCTGGGATGTCAGAATAGAGCTTTCTTTGCAAAACTCATGTCCATGTCATATTTGAGTTTTCTGACAATGCCTGATCAAAAAGCTGAGAACTGATGAAAACATGACTTAACACTTATTTCATGTTCCTGGGATGTCAGAATAGAGCTTTCTTTGCAAACTCATGTCCATGTCATTTTGAGTTTTCTGACAAGGCCTGATCAAAAAAGCTGAGAACTGATGAAAACATGACTTTAACACTAATTTCATGTTCCTGGGATGTCAGAATAGAGCTTTCTTTCTTTGCAAAACTCATTTATTGTCATATTTGAGTTTTCTGACGATGCCCTGATCAAAAAAGCTGAGAACTGATGAAAACATGACTTTAACACTCATTTCATGTTCCTGGGATGTCAGAATAGAGCTTTCTTTCTGCAAACTCATGTTATTGTCATATTTGAGTTTTCTGACAAGGCCTGATCAAAAAAGCTGAGAACTGATGAAAACATGACTTTAACACTTATTTCATGTTCCTGGGATGTCAGAATAGAGCTTTCTTTGCAAACTCACTTTATTGTCATATTTGAGTTTTCTGACAAGGCCTGATCAAAAAATGAGAACTGATAAAAACATGACTTTAACACTCATTTCATGTTCCTGGGATGTCAGAATAGAGCTTTCTTTGCAAAACTCACGTATTGTCATATTTGAGTTTTCTGACAAGGCCTGATCAAAAAAGCTGAGAACTGATGAAAACATGACTTTAACACTCATTTCATGTTCCTCGGATGTCAGAATAGAGCTTTCTTTGCAAGACTCATGTCCATGTCATATTTGAGTTTTCTGACAAGGCCTGATTAAAAAGCTGAGAAATGATGAAAACATGACTTTTGCACTAATTTCATGTTCCTGGGATGTCAGAATAGAGCTTTCTTTGCAAACTTACTTTATTGTCATATTTGAGTTTTCTGACAAGGCCTGATCAAAAAAGCTGAGAACTGATGAAAAACATGACTTTAACACTCATTTCATGTTCCTGGGATGTCAGAATAGAGCTTTCTTTGCAAACTCACGTAATTGTCATATTTGAGTTTTCTGACAAGGCCCTGATCAAAAAGCTGAGAACTGATGAAAACATGACTTTAACACTTTTCATGTTCCTGGGATGTCAGAAAAGAGCTTTCTTTGCTAAACTTATGTCCATGTCAGATTTGTGTTTTTCTGACAAGGCAGAGATTTAAAAAAGCTGAGAACTGATGAAAACATGACTTTAACACTCATTTCATGTTCCTGGGATGTCAGAATAGAGCTTTCTTTGCAAACTCATGTCCATGTCATTTTTGAGTTTTCTGACAAGGCCTGATTAAAAAAGCTGAGAACTGATGAAAACATGACTTTAACACTAATTTCATGTTCCTGGGATGTCAGAATAGAGCTTTCTTTGCACAACTCATGTCCATGTCATATTTGAGTTTTCTGACAAGGCAAAGATTTAAAAAGCTGAGAACTGATGAAAACATGACTTTAACACTAATTTCATGTTCCTGGGATGTCAGAATAGAGCTTTCTTTGCACAACTCATGTCCATGTCATATTTGAGTTTTCTGACAAGGCAAAGATTTAAAAAGCTGAGAACTGATGAAAACATGATTTTAACACTCATTTCATGTTCCTGGGATGTCAGAATAGAGCTTTCTTTGCTAAACTTATGTCCATTACAGATTTGTGTTTCCTGACAAGGCAAGATTTAAAAGCTGAGAACTGATGAAAACATGACTTTAACACTCATTTCATGTTCCTGGGATGTCAGAATAGAGCTTTCTTTGCTAAACTTATGTCCATGTCAGATTTGTGTTTTCTGACAAGGCCTGATCAAAAAGCTGAGAACTGATGAAAACATGACTTTAACACTATTTCATGTTCCTGGGATGTCAGAATAGAGCTTTCTTTGCAAACTCATGTCCTTGTCATATTTGAGTTTTCTGACAAGGCCTGATTAAAAAAGCTGAGAACTGATGAAAACATGACTTTAACACTAATTTCATGTTCCTGGGATGTCAGAATAGAGCTTTCTTTGCAAAACTCACTTTATTGTCATATTTGAGTTTTCTGACGATGCCCTGATCAAAAAAGCTGAGAACTGATAAAACATGACTTTAACACTCATTTCATGTTCCTGGGATGTCAGAATAGAGCTTTCTTTGCAAACTCACGTTATTGTCATATTAGAGTTTTCTGACAAGGCCTGATCAAAAAAGCTGAGAACTGATGAAAACATGACTTTAACACTCATTTCATGTTCCTGGGATGTCAGAATAGAGCTTTCTTTGCAAACTATGTCCATGTCAGATTTTTGGTTTCCTGACAAGGCAAGATTTAAAAAGCTGAGAACTGATTAAAAACATGATTTAACACTCATTTCATGTTCCTGGGATGTCAGAATAGAGCTTTCTTTGCAAACTTATGTCCATGTCATATTTGTGTTTTCTGACAAGGCCCTGATCAAAAAAGCTGAGAACTGATGAAAACATGACTTTAACACTTATTTCATGTTCCTGGGATGTCAGAATAGAGCTTTCTTTGCAAAACTCATGTCCATGTCATATTTGAGTTTTCTGACAAGGCCTGATTAAAAAAGCTGAGAACTGATGAAAACATGACTTTACACACTAATTTCATGTTCCTGGGATGTCAGAATAGAGCTTTCTTTGCAAACTCACTTTATTGTCATATTAGAGTTTTCTGACAAGGCCTGATCAAAAAAGCTGAGAACTGATGAAAACATGACTTTAACACTTATTTCATGTTCCTGGGATGTCAGAAAAGAGCTTTCTTTGTTAAACTTATGTCCATGTCAGATTTGTGTTTCCTGACAAGGCATAGATTTAAAAAGCTGAGAACTGATTATTAAAACATGATTTTAACACTCAGTTCATGTTCCTGGGATGTCAGAATAGAGCTTTCTTTGCAAAACTCTGTTATTGTCATATTTGAGTTTTCTGACAAGGCCTGATCAAAAAGCTGAGAACTGATGAAAACATGATTTAACACTCATTCATGTTCCTGGGATGTCAGAATAGAGCTTTCTTTGCAAGACTCATGTCCATGTCATATTTGAGTTTTCTGACAATGCCCTGATCAAAAAAGCTGAGAACTGATGAAAACATGACTTTAGCACTATTTCATGTTCCTGGGATGTCAGAATAGAGCTTTCTTTGCACAACTCATGTCCATGTCATATTTGAGTTTTCTGACAAGGCAAGATTTAAAAAGCTGAGAACTGATGAAAACATGATTTAACACTCAGTTCATGTTCCTGGGATGTCAGAATAGAGCTTTCTTTGCTAAACTTATGTCCATTCAGATTTGTGTTTCCTGACAAGGCAGAGATTTAAAAAGCTGAGAACTGATAAAACATGACTTTAACACTCATTTCATGTTCCTGGGATGTCAGAATAGAGCTTTCTTTGCTAAACTTATGTCCATTACAGATTTGTGTTTCCTGACAAGGCCGAGATTTAAAAGCTGAGAACTGATGAAAACATGACTTTAACACTCATTTCATGTTCCTGGGATGTCAGAAAGAGCTTTCTTTGCTAAACTTATGTCCATGTCAGATTTGTTTTCTGACAAGGCAGAGATTTAAAAAGCTGAGAACTGATTAAAAACATGATTTAACACTCATTCATGTTCCTGGGATGTCAGAATAGAGCTTTCTTTGCCAAACTCACTTTATTGTCATATTTGAGTTTTCTGACAATGCCCTGATCAAAAAAGATGAGAACTGATAAAAACATTACTTAAACACTCATTTCATGTTCCTGGGATGTCAGAATAGAGCTTTCTTTGCAAAACTCACGTTATTGTCATATTAGAGTTTTCTGACAAGGCCTGATCAAAAAAGCTGAGAACTGATGAAAACATGACTTTAACACTTATTTCATGTTCCTGGGATGTCAGAATAGAGCTTTCTTTGCAAAACTTATGTCCATGTCAGATTTGTGTTTTCTGACGATGCCCTGATCAGAAAAGCTGAGAACTGATGAAAACAAGACTTTAACACTTATTTCATGTTCCTGGGATGTCAGAATAGAGCTTTCTTTGCAAACTCATGTCCATGTCATATTTGAGTTTTCTGACAAGGCCTGATTAAAAAAGCTGAGAACTGATGAAAACATGACTTTAACACTAATTTCATGTTCCTGGGATGTCAGAATAGAGCTTTCTTTGCAAAACTCACTTTATTGTCATATTTGAGTTTTCTGACAATGCCCTGATCAAAAAGCTGAGAACTGATAAAAACATGACTTTAACACTCATTTCATGTTCCTGGGATGTCAGAATAGAGCTTTCTTTGCAAAACTCATGTTATTGTCATATTTGAGTTTTCTGACAAGGCCTGATCAAAAAAGCTGAGAACTGATGAAAACATGACTTTAACACTTATTTCATGTTCCTGGGATGTCAGAATAGAGCTTTCTTTGCAAACTCTGTCCATGTCATATTTGTGTTTCCTGACAAGGCCTGATTTAAAAAGCTGAGAACTGATTAAAAACATGATTTTAACACTCATTTCATGTTCCTGGGATGTCAGAATAGAGCTTTCTTTGCAAAACTCATGTTATTGTCATATTTGAGTTTTCTGACAAGGCCTGATCAAAAAAGCTGAGAACTGATGAAAACATGACTTTAACACTCATTTCATGTTCCTGGGATGTCAGAATAGAGCTTTCTTTGCAAACTCATGTCCATGTCATATTTGAGTTTTCTGACAAGGCCTGATCAAAAAGCTGAGAACTGATGAAAACATGACTTTAACACTCATTTCATGTTCCTGGGATGTCAGAATAGAGCTTTCTTTGCAAACTCATGTCCATGTCATATTTGAGTTTTCTGACAAGGCCTGATCAAAAAAGCTGAGAACTGATGAAAACATGACTTTAACACTATTTCATGTTCCTGGGATGTCAGAATAGAGCTTTCTTTGCAAACTCATTTATTGTCATATTTGAGTTTTCTGACAAGGCCCTGATCAAAAAGCTGAGAACTGATAAAACATGACTTTAACACTCATTTCATGTTCCTGGGATGTCAGAATAGAGCTTTCTTTGCAAAACTCACGTTATTGTCATATTTGAGTTTTCTGACAAGGCCTGATCAAAAAGCTGAGAACTGATGAAAACATGACTTTAACACTTATTTCATGTTCCTGGGATGTCAGAAAAGAGCTTTCTTTGCTAAACTTATGTCCATTACAGATTTGTGTTTCCTGACAAGGCAGAGATTTAAAAAGCTGAGAACTGATGAAAACATGACTTTAACACTCATTTCATGTTCCTGGGATGTCAGAATAGAGCTTTCTTTGCAAAACTCATGTCCATGTCATATTTGAGTTTTCTGACAAGGCCTGATCAAAAAAGCTGAGAACTGATGAAAACATGACTTTAACACTCATTTCATGTTCCTGGGATGTCAGAATAGAGCTTTCTTTGCACAACTCATGTCCATGTCATATTTGAGTTTTCTGACAAGGCAAAGATTTAAAAAGCTGAGAACTGATGAAAACATGACTTTAACACTAATTTCATGTTCCTGGGATGTCAGAATAGAGCTTTCTTTGCACAACTCATGTCCATGTCATATTTGAATTTCTGACAAGGCAAAGATTTAAAAAGCTGAGAACTGATGAAAACATGATTTTAACACTCAGTTCATGTTCCTGGGATGTCAGAATAGAGCTTTCTTTGCAAAACTTATTCCATTACAGATTTGTGTTTTCCTGACAAGGCAGAGATTTAAAAAGCTGAGAACTGATGAAAAATGACTTTAACACTCATTTCATGTTCCTGGGATGTCAGAAAAGAGCTTTTTTTGCTAAACTTATGTCCATGTCAGATTTGTGTTTTCTGACGATGCCCTGATCAAAAAACTGAAAACTGAGACTGATGAAACATGACTTTAACACTCATTTCATGTTCCTGGGATGTCAGAATAGAGCTTTCTTTGCAAACTCATGTCCATGTCATATTTGAGTTTTCTGACAAGGCCTGATTAAAAAGCTGAGAACTGATGAAAACATGACTTTAACACTAATTTCATGTTCCTGGGATGTCAGAATAGAGCTTTCTTTGCAAACTCACTTTATTGTCATATTTGAGTTTTCTGACGATGCCTGATCAAAAAATGAGAACTGATAAAAACATTACTTTAACACTCATTTCATGTTCCTGGGATGTCAGAATAGAGCTTTCTTTGCAAAACTCACGTTATTGTCATATTTGAGTTTTCTGACAAGGCCTGATCAAAAAGCTGAGAACTGATGAAAACATGACTTTAACACTTATTTCATGTTCCTGGATGTCAGAATAGAGCTTTCTTTGCAAACTCATGTCCATGTCATATTTGGTTTCCTGACAAGGCCTGATTTAAAAAGCTGAGAACTGATGAAAACATGATTTAACACTCAGTTCATGTTCCTGGGATGTCAGAATAGAGCTTTCTTTGCAAAACTCCGTTATTGTCATATTTGAGTTTTCTGACAAGGCCTGATCAAAAAGCTGAGAACTGATGAAAACATGACTTTAACACTTATTTCATGTTCCTGGGATGTCAGAATAGAGCTTTCTTTGTTAAACTCATGTCCATGTCAGATTTGTGTTTCCTGACAAGGCCTGATTTAAAAGCTGAGAACTGATTAAAACATGATTTTAACACTCATTTCATGTTCCTGGGATGTCAGAATAGAGCTTTCTTTGCAAAACTCCTGTTATTGTCATATTTGAGTTTTCTGACAAGGCCTGATCAAAAAAGCTGAGAACTGATGAAAACATGACTTTAACACTTATTTCATGTTCCTGGGATGTCAGAATAGAGCTTTCTTTGCAAACTCATGTCCATGTCATATTTGAGTTTTCTGACAAGGCCTGATTAAAAAGCTGAGAACTGATGAAAACATGACTTTAACACTCATTTCATGTTCCTGGGATGTCAGAATAGAGCTTTCTTTGCAAACTCATGTATTGTCATATTTGAGTTTTCTGACAAGGCCTGATCAAAAAGCTGAGAACTGATGAAAACATGACTTTAACACTCATTTCATGTTCCTGGGATGTCAGAATAGAGCTTTCTTTGCAAAACTCACTTATTGTCATATTTGAGTTTTCTGACAAGGCCTGATCAAAAAAGCTGAGAACTGATGAAAAAGACTTTAACACTTATTTCATGTTCCTGGGATGTCAGAATAGAGCTTTCTTTGCTAAACTCATTCCATTACAGATTTGTGTTTCTGACAAGGCCTGATTTAAAAAGCTGAGAACTGATGAAAACATGACTTTAACACTCATTTCATGTTCCTGGGATGTCAGAATAGAGCTTTCTTTGCAAAACTCATGTCCATGTCATATTTGAGTTTTCTGACAGGCCTGATTAAAAAGCTGAGAACTGATGAAAACATGACTTTAACACTCATTTCATGTTCCTGGGATGTCAGAATAGAGCTTTCTTTGCACAACTCATGTCCATGTCATATTTGAGTTTTCTGACAAGCAAAGATTTAAAAAGCTGAGAACTGATGAAAACATGATTTTAACACTCATTTCATGTTCCTGGGATGTCAGAATAGAGCTTTCTTTGCTAAACTATGTCCATTACAGATTTGTGTTTCCTGACAAGGCAGAGATTTAAAAAGCTGAGAACTGATAAAACATGACTTTAACACTCATTTCATGTTCCTGGGATGTCAGAATAGAGCTTTCTTTGCAAACTTATGTCCATGTCATATTTGTGTTTCTGACAAGGCCCTGATCAAAAAGCTGAGAACTGATGAAAACATGACTTTAACACTTATTTCATGTTCCTGGGATGTCAGAATAGAGCTTTCTTTGCAAACTCATGTCCATGTCATATTTGAGTTTTCTGACAAGCCTGATTTAAAAAAGCTGAGAACTGATGAAAACATGACTTTAACACTCATTTCATGTTCCTGGGATGTCAGAATAGAGCTTTCTTTGCAAAACTCACTTTATTGTCATATTTGAGTTTTCTGACAAGGCCCTGATCAAAAAAGCTGAGAACTGATAAAACATGACTTTAACACTCATTTCATGTTCCTGGGATGTCAGAATAGAGCTTTCTTTGCAAAACTCACGTTATTGTCATATTTGAGTTTTCTGACAAGGCCTGATCAAAAAAGCTGAGAACTGATGAAAACATGACTTTAACACTTATTTCATGTTCCTGGGATGTCAGAATAGAGCTTTCTTTGCTAAACTCATGTCCATGTCAGATTTGAGTTTCCTGACAAGGCAGAGATCAAAAAGCTGAGAACTGATAAAACATGATTTAACACTCATTTCATGTTCCTGGGATGTCAGAATAGAGCTTTCTTTGCAAACTCACTTATTGTCATATTTGAGTTTTCTGACAAGGCCTGATCAAAAAAGCTGAGAACTGATGAAAACATGACTTTAACACTTATTTCATGTTCCTGGGATGTCAGAATAGAGCTTTCTTTGCAAAACTCATGTCCATGTCATATTTGAGTTTTCTGACAAGGCCCTGATCAAAAAGCTGAGAACTGATGAAAACATGACTTTAACACTCATTTCATGTTCCTGGGATGTCAGAATAGAGCTTTCTTTGCAAAACTCATGTCCATGTCATATTTGAGTTTTCTGACAAGGCCTGATTAAAAAAGCTGAGAACTGATGAAAACATGACTTTAACACTCATTTCATGTTCCTGGGATGTCAGAATAGAGCTTTCTTTGCAAAACTCATTTATTGTCATATTTGAGTTTTCTGACAAGGCCCTGATCAAAAAGCTGAGAACTGATGAAAACATGACTTTAACACTCATTTCATGTTCCTGGGATGTCAGAATAGAGCTTTCTTTGCAAACTCACGTTATTGTCATATTTGAGTTTTCTGACAAGGCCTGATCAAAAAAGCTGAGAACTGATGAAAACATGACTTTAACACTCATTTCATGTTCCTGGGATGTCAGAATAGAGCTTTCTTTGCAAAACTTATGTCCATGTCAGATTTGTTTTCTGACAAGGCCTGATTTAAAAAGCTGAGAACTGATGAAAAACATGACTTTAACACTCATTTCATGTTCCTGGGATGTCAGAATAGAGCTTTCTTTGCAAACTCACGTTATTGTCATATTTGAGTTTTCTGACAAGGCCTGATCAAAAAGCTGAGAACTGATGAAAACATGACTTTAACACTATTTCATGTTCCTGGGATGTCAGAATAGAGCTTTCTTTGCAAAACTTATGTCCATGTCATATTTGAGTTTTCTGACAAGGCCCTGATCAAAAAAGCTGAGAACTGATGAAAACATGACTTTAACACTCATTTCATGTTCCTGGGATGTCAGAATAGAGCTTTCTTTGCAAACTCATGTCCATGTCATATTTGAGTTTTCTGACAAGGCCTGATTAAAAAAGCTGAGAACTGATGAAAACATGACTTTAACACTATTTCATGTTCCTGGGATGTCAGAATAGAGCTTTCTTTGCAAAACTCATGTTATTGTCATATTTGAGTTTTCTGACAAGGCCTGATCAAAAAAGCTGAGAACTGATGAAAACATGACTTTAACACTCATTTCATGTTCCTGGGATGTCAGAATAGAGCTTTCTTTGCAAAACTCATGTTATTGTCATATTGAGTTTTCTGACAAGGCCTGATCAAAAAGCTGAGAACTGATGAAAACATGATTTTAACACTCAGTTCATGTTCCTGGGATGTCAGAATAGAGCTTTCTTTGCAAACTCATGTCCATGTCATATTTGAGTTTTCTGACAAGGCCTGATCAAAAAAGCTGAGAACTGATGAAAACATGACTTTAACACTCATTTCATGTTCCTGGGATGTCAGAATAGAGCTTTCTTTGCAAACTCATGTCCATGTCATATTTGAGTTTTCTGACAAGGCAAGATTTAAAAAGCTGAGAACTGATGAAAACATGATTTTAACACTCATTTCATGTTCCTGGGATGTCAGAATAGAGCTTTCTTTGCAAACTCATGTCCATTACATATTTGAGTTTCCTGACAAGGCCAGATTTAAAAAGCTGAGAACTGATGAAAACATGACTTTAACACTCATTTCATGTTCCTGGGATGTCAGAATAGAGCTTTCTTTGCTAAACTTATGTCCATTCAGATTTGTGTTTCCTGACAAGGCAGATTTAAAAAGCTGAGAACTGATGAAAACATGACTTTAACACTCATTTCATGTTCCTGGGATGTCAGAATAGAGCTTTCTTTGCAAAACTTATGTCCATGTCAGATTTGTGTTTCCTGACAAGGCAGAGATTTAAAAAGCTGAGAACTGATGAAAACATGACTTTAACACTCATTTCATGTTCCTGGGATGTCAGAATAGAGCTTTCTTTGCAAAACTCATGTCCATGTCATATTTGAGTTTTCTGACAAGGCCCTGATCAAAAAGCTGAGAACTGATGAAAACATGACTTTAACACTCATTTCATGTTCCTGGGATGTCAGAATAGAGCTTTCTTTGCAAACTCATGTCCATGTCATATTTGAGTTTTCTGACAAGGCCTGATTAAAAAAGCTGAGAACTGATGAAAACATGACTTTAACACTATTTCATGTTCCTGGGATGTCAGAATAGAGCTTTCTTTGCAAAACTCACTTTATTGTCATATTTGAGTTTTCTGACAAGCCCTGATCAAAAAGCTGAGAACTGATGAAAACATGACTTTAACACTCATTTCATGTTCCTGGGATGTCAGAATAGAGCTTTCTTTGCAAAACTCATGTTATTGTCATATTTGAGTTTTCTGACAAGGCCTGATCAAAAAAGCTGAGAACTGATGAAAACATGACTTTAACACTTATTTCATGTTCCTGGGATGTCAGAATAGAGCTTTCTTTGCAAAACTCATGTCCATGTCATATTTGTGTTTCCTGACAAGGCAGATTAAAAAAGCTGAGAACTGATGAAAACATGATTTAACACTCATTTCATGTTCCTGGGATGTCAGAATAGAGCTTTCTTTGCAAACTCATGTCCATGTCATATTTGAGTTTTCTGACAAGGCCTGATCAAAAAAGCTGAGAACTGATGAAAACATGACTTTAACACTCATTTCATGTTCCTGGGATGTCAGAATAGAGCTTTCTTTGCAAAACTCATGTCCATGTCATATTTGAGTTTTCTGACAAGGCCTGATTAAAAAAGCTGAGAACTGATGAAAACATGACTTTAACACTCATTTCATGTTCCTGGGATGTCAGAATAGAGCTTTCTTTGCAAACTTATTATTGTCATATTTGAGTTTTCTGACAAGGCCCTGATCAAAAAAGCTGAGAACTGATGAAAACATGACTTTAACACTCATTTCATGTTCCTGGGATGTCAGAATAGAGCTTTCTTTGCAAAACTCATGTCCATTGTCATATTTGAGTTTTCTGACAAGGCCTGATCAAAAAAGCTGAGAACTGATGAAAACATGACTTTAACACTTTTTCATGTTCCTGGGATGTCAGAATAGAGCTTTCTTTGCTAAACTTATGTCCATGTCATATTTGAGTTTCTGACAAGGCCTGATTTAAAAAGCTGAGAACTGATGAAAACATGACTTTAACACTCATTTCATGTTCCTGGGATGTCAGAATAGAGCTTTCTTTGCTAAACTCATGTCCATTCATATTTGTGTTTTCCTGACAAGGCAGAGATTTAAAAAGCTGAGAACTGATGAAAACATGACTTTAACACTCATTTCATGTTCCTGGGATGTCAGAATAGAGCTTTCTTTGCAAACTCATGTCCATGTCATATTTGAGTTTTCTGACAAGGCCTGATCAAAAAAGCTGAGAACTGATGAAAACATGACTTTAACACTCATTTCATGTTCCTGGGATGTCAGAATAGAGCTTTCTTTGCAAAACTCATGTCCATGTCATATTTGAGTTTTCTGACAAGGCCTGATCAAAAAAGCTGAGAACTGATGAAAACATGACTTTTAACACTCATTTCATGTTCCTGGGATGTCAGAATAGAGCTTTCTTTGCAAACTCATGTCCATGTCATATTTGAGTTTTCTGACAAGGCCTGATTAAAAAAGCTGAGAACTGATGAAAACATGACTTTAACACTCATTTCATGTTCCTGGGATGTCAGAATAGAGCTTTCTTTGCAAAACTCATGTTATTGTCATATTTGAGTTTTCTGACAAGGCCTGATCAAAAAAGCTGAGAACTGATGAAAACATGACTTTAACACTCATTTCATGTTCCTGGGATGTCAGAATAGAGCTTTCTTTGCAAAACTCATGTCCATGTCATATTTGAGTTTTCTGACAAGGCCTGATCAAAAAAGCTGAGAACTGATGAAAACATGACTTTAACACTCATTTCATGTTCCTGGGATGTCAGAATAGAGCTTTCTTTGCAAACTTCACTTTATTGTCATATTTGAGTTTTCTGACAAGCCCTGATCAAAAAGCTGAGAACTGATGAAAACATGACTTTAACACTTATTTCATGTTCCTGGGATGTCAGAATAGAGCTTTCTTTGCTAAACTTATGTCCATGTCAGATTTGTGTTTTCCTGACAAGGCAGATTTAAAAAGCTGAGAACTGATGAAAACATGACTTTAACACTCATTTCATGTTCCTGGGATGTCAGAATAGAGCTTTCTTTGCAAAACTCATGTTATTGTCATATTTGAGTTTTCTGACAAGGCCTGATCAAAAAAGCTGAGAACTGATGAAAACATGACTTTAACACTTATTTCATGTTCCTGGGATGTCAGAATAGAGCTTTCTTTGCAAACTCATGTCCATGTCATATTTGAGTTTTCTGACAAGGCCTGATCAAAAAAGCTGAGAACTGATGAAAACATGACTTTAACACTCATTTCATGTTCCTGGGATGTCAGAATAGAGCTTTCTTTGCAAAACTCACTTTATTGTCATATTTGAGTTTTCTGACAAGGCCTGATCAAAAAAGCTGAGAACTGATGAAAACATGACTTTAACACTCATTTCATGTTCCTGGGATGTCAGAATAGAGCTTTCTTTGCAAAACTCACTTTATTGTCATATTTGAGTTTTCTGACAAGGCCCTGATCAAAAAGCTGAGAACTGATGAAAACATGACTTTAACACTCATTTCATGTTCCTGGGATGTCAGAATAGAGCTTTCTTTGCAAACTCATGTCCATGTCATATTTGAGTTTTCTGACAAGGCCTGATCAAAAAGCTGAGAACTGATGAAAACATGACTTTAACACTCATTTCATGTTCCTGGGATGTCAGAATAGAGCTTTCTTTGCAAAACTCATGTCCATGTCATATTTGAGTTTTCTGACAAGGCCTGATTAAAAAAGCTGAGAACTGATGAAAACATGACTTTAACACTCATTTCATGTTCCTGGGATGTCAGAATAGAGCTTTCTTTGCAAAACTCATGTCCATGTCATATTTGAGTTTTCTGACAAGGCCTGATCAAAAAGCTGAGAACTGATGAAAACATGACTTTAACACTAATTTCATGTTCCTGGGATGTCAGAATAGAGCTTTCTTTGCAAACTCATGTCCATGTCATATTTGAGTTTTCTGACAAGGCAAAGATTTAAAAAGCTGAGAACTGATGAAAACATGATTTAACACTCATTTCATGTTCCTGGGATGTCAGAATAGAGCTTTCTTTGCAAAACTCACGTTATTGTCATATTTGAGTTTTCTGACAAGGCCCTGATCAAAAAAGCTGAGAACTGATGAAAACATGACTTTAACACTTATTTCATGTTCCTGGGATGTCAGAAAGAGCTTTCTTTGCTAAACTTATGTCCATTCAGATTTGTGTTTCCTGACAAGGCAGAGATTTAAAAAGCTGAGAACTGATGAAAACATGACTTTAACACTCATTTCATGTTCCTGGGATGTCAGAATAGAGCTTTCTTTGCAAAACTCATGCCATGTCATATTTGAGTTTTCTGACAAGGCCTGATTAAAAAGCTGAGAACTGATGAAAACATGACTTTAACACTATTTCATGTTCCTGGGATGTCAGAATAGAGCTTTCTTTGCAAAACTCACTTCATTGTCATATTTGAGTTTTCTGACAATGCCCTGATCAAAAAAGCTGAGAACTGATAAAACATGACTTTAACACTCATTTCATGTTCCTGGGATGTCAGAATAGAGCTTTCTTTGCCAAACTCATGTATTGTCATATTTGAGTTTTCTGACAAGGCCTAATCAAAAAAGCTGAGAACTGATGAAAACATGATTTTAACACTCATTTCATGTTCCTGGGATGTCAGAATAGAGCTTTCTTTGCAAACTCATGTCCATGTCAGATTTGTGTTTCCTGACAAGGCAGAGATTAAAAAGCTGAGAACTGATTAAAAACATGATTTTAACACTCATTTCATGTTCCTGGGATGTCAGAATAGAGCTTTCTTTGCAAAACTCACGTTATTGTCATATTTGAGTTTTCTGACAAGGCCTGATAAAAAAGCTGAGAACTGATAAAAACATGACTTTAACACTTATTTCATGTTCCTGGGATGTCAGAAAAGAGCTTTCTTTGCTAAACTTATGTCCATTACAGATTTGTGTTTCCTGACAAGGCAGAGATTTAAAAAGCTGAGAACTGATGAAAACATGACTTTACACTCATTTCATGTTCCTGGGATGTCAGAATAGAGCTTTCTTTGCAAAACTCATGCCCATGTCATATTTGAGTTTTCTGACAAGGCATGATTAAAAAAGCTGAGAACTGATGAAAACATGACTTTAACACTTATTTCATGTTCCTGGGATGTCAGAATAGAGCTTTCTTTGCAAAACTCACTTTATTGTCATATTTGAGTTTTCTGACGATGCCCTGATCAAAAAGTATGAGAACTGATAAAAACATGACTTTAACACTCATTTCATGTTCCTGGGATGTCAGAAAAGAGCTTTCTTTGCTAAACTTATGTCCATGTCAGATTTGTGTTTCCTGACAAGGCAGAGATTTAAAAAGCTGAGAACTGATTATTAAAACATGATATTAACACTCAGTTCATGTTCCTGGGATGTCAGAATAGAGCTTTCTTTGCAAACTCACTTATTGTCATATTGAGTTTTCTGACAAGGCCTGATCAAAAAAGCTGAGAACTGATGAAAACATGACTTTAACACTAATTTCATGTTCCTGGGATGTCAGAATAGAGCTTTCTTTGCAAACTCACTTTATTGTCATATTTGAGTTTTCTGACAAGGCCTGATCAAAAAAGCTGAGAACTGATAAAACATGACTTTAACACTCATTTCATGTTCCTGGGATGTCAGAATAGAGCTTTCTTTGCAAAACTCACTTTATTGTCATATTTAGTTTTCTGACAAGGCCTGATCAAAAAAAGCTGAGAACTGATGAAAACATGACTTTAACACTTATTTCATGTTCCTGGGATGTCAGAATAGAGCTTTCTTTGCAAACTCACATTATTGTCATATTTGAGTTTTCTGACAAGGCCTGATCAAAAAAGCTGAGAACTGATGAAAACATGATTTTAACACTCAGTTTCATGTTCCTCGGATGTCAGAATAGAGCTTTCTTTGCAAACTCATGTCCATGTCAGATTTGTGTTTCCTGACAAGGCAGAGATTAAAAAGCTGAGAACTGATTAAAAACATGATTTTAACACTCAGTTCATGTTCCTGGGATGTCAGAATAGAGCTTTCTTTGCAAAACTCACGTTATTGTCATATTTGAGTTTTCTGACAAGGCCTGATAAAAAAGCTGAGAACTGATGAAAACATGACTTTAACACTTATTTCATGTTCCTGGGATGTCAGAATAGAGCTTTCTTTGCAAAACTCACTTTATGTCATATTTGAGTTTTCTGACAAGGCCTGATAAAAAAGCTGAGAACTGATGAAAACATGACTTTAACACTTATTTCATGTTCCTGGGATGTCAGAATAGAGCTTTCTTTGCAAACTCATTTATTGTCATATTTGAGTTTTCTGACAAGGCCTGATCAAAAAAATGAGAACTGATGAAAACATGACTTTAACACTTAGTTCATGTTCCTGGGATGTCAGAATAGAGCTTTCTTTGCTAAACTTATGTCCATTACAGATTTGTGTTTCCTGACAAGGCAGAGATTTAAAAAGCTGAGAACTGATGAAAACATGACTTTAACACTCATTTCATGTTCCTGGGATGTCAGAATAGAGCTTTCTTTGCAAAACTCATGCCATGTCATATTTGAGTTTTCTGACAAGGCCTGATTAAAAAAGCTGAGAACTGATGAAAACATGATTTTAACACTCATTTCATGTTCCTGGGATGTCAGAATAGAGCTTTCTTTGCAAAACTCACGTTATTGTCATATTTGAGTTTTCTGACAAGGCCTGATCAAAAAAGCTGAGAACTGATGAAAACATGACTTTAACACTTATTTCATGTTCCTGGGATGTCAGAATAGAGCTTTCTTTGCAAAACTTATGTCCATTATCAGATTTGTGTTTCCTGACAAGGCAGAGATTTAAAAAGCTGAGAACTGATGAAAACATGACTTTACACTCATTTCATGTTCCTGGGATGTCAGAATAGAGCTTTCTTTGCAAAACTCATGCCATGTCAATTTGAGTTTTCTGACAAGGCCTGATTAAAAAAGCTGAGAACTGATGAAAACATGACTTTAGCACTTATTTCATGTTCCTGGATGTCAGAATAGAGCTTTCTTTGCAAAACTCACTTTATTGTCATATTTGTGTTTTCTGACGATGCCCTGATCAAAAAAGATGAGAACTGATAAAAACATTACTTTAACACTCATTTCATGTTCCTGGGATGTCAAAATAGAGCTTTCTTTGCAAAACTCACGTTATTGTCATATTAGAGTTTTCTGACAAGGCCTGATCAAAAAAGCTGAGAACTGATGAAAACATGACTTTAACACTTATTTCATGTTCCTGGGATGTCAGAATAGAGCTTTCTTTCCCAAACTGACTTTATTGTCATATTTGAGTTTTCTGACGATGCCCTGATCAAAAAAAATGAGAACTGATAAAAACATTACTTTAAACACTTAGTTCATGTTCCTGGGATGTCAGAATAGAGCTTTCTTTGCAAACTCATGTCCATTCAGATTTGTGTTTTCTGACAAGGCAGAGATTTAAAAAGCTGAGAACTGATGAAAACATGACTTTTAACACTCATTTCATGTTCCTGGGATGTCAGAATAGAGCTTTCTTTGCAAACTCATTCCATGTCATATTTGAGTTTTCTGACAAGGCCTGATTAAAAAAGCTGAGAACTGATGAAAACATGACTTTAACACTCATTTCATGTTCCTGGGATGTCAGAATAGAGCTTTCTTTGCAAAACTCATGTCCTGTCATATTTGAGTTTTCTGACAAGGCCTGATCAAAAAGCTGAGAACTGATAAAACATGACTTTAACACTATTTCATGTTCCTGGGATGTCAGAATAGAGCTTTCTTTGCAAACTCATGTCCATGTCATATTTGAGTTTTCTGACAGGCAAAGATTTAAAAAGCTGAGAACTGATGAAAACATGACTTTAACACTCATTCATGTTCCTGGGATGTCAGAATAGAGCTTTCTTTGCCAAACTCACGTTATTGTCATATTTGAGTTTTCTGACAAGGCCTGATCAAAAAGCTGAGAACTGATGAAAACATGACTTTAACACTCATTTCATGTTCCTGGGATGTCAGAATAGAGCTTTCTTTGCAAACTCATGTCCATGTCAGATTTGTGTTTCCTGACAAGGCATGATTAAAAAGCTGAGAACTGATTAAAAACATGACTTTAACACTCATTTCATGTTCCTGGGATGTCAGAATAGAGCTTTCTTTGCAAACTCACGTTATTGTCATATTTGAGTTTTCTGACAAGGCCTGATCAAAAAAAGCTGAGAACTGATGAAAACATGACTTTAACACTTATTTCATGTTCCTGGGATGTCAGAATAGAGCTTTCTTTGCAAAACTCATGTTTATTGTCATATTTGAGTTTTTCTGACAAGGCCTGATTAAAAAAAGCTGAGAACTGATGATGAAAACATGACTTTAACACTCATTTCATGTTCCTGGGATGTCAGAATAGAGCTTTCTTTGCAAAACTCATTTATTGTCATATTTGAGTTTTCTGACAAGGCCCGATCAAAAAGCTGAGAACTGATGAAAACATGACTTTAACACTCATTTCATGTTCCTCGGATGTCAGAATACAGCTTTCTTTGCAAAACTCATGCCATTGTCATATTTGAGTTTTCTGACAAGGCCTGATCAAAAAAGCTGAGAACTGATGAAAACATGATTTTACACTCAGTTCATGTTCCTGGGATGTCAGAATAGCTTTCTTTGCAAACTCATGTCCCATGTCATATTTGAGTTTCCTGACAAGGCCTGATCAAAAAGCTGAGAACTGATGAAAACATGACTTTAACACTCATTTCATGTTCCTGGGATGTCAGAATAGAGCTTTCTTTGCAAACTCATGTTATTTGTCATATTTGAGTTTTCTGACAAGGCCCTGATCAAAAAAGCTGAGAACTGATGAAAACATGACTTTAACACTTATTTCATGTTCCTGGGATGTCAGAATAGAGCTTTCTTTGCAAAACTCATGTCCATGTCATATTTGAGTTTTCTGACAAGGCCTGATTAAAAAAGCTGAGAACTGATGAAAACATGACTTTAACACTATTTCATGTTCCTGGGATGTCAGAATAGAGCTTTCTTTGCAAAACTCACTTTATTGTCATATTTGAGTTTTCTGACATGCCCATATCAAAAAGCTGAGAACTGATGAAAACATTACTTTAACACTCATTTCATGTTCCTGGGATGTCAGAATAGAGCTTTCTTTGCAAAACTCATGTTATTGTCATATTTGAGTTTTCTGACAAGGCCTGATCAAAAAAGCTGAGAACTGATGAAAACATGACTTTAACACTCATTTCATGTTCCTGGGATGTCAGAATAGAGCTTTCTTTGCAAAACTCATGTCCATGTCATATTGTGTTTCCTGACAAGGCCTGATTAAAGCTGAGAACTGATTAAAACATGACTTTAACACTCAGTTCATGTTCCTGGGATGTCAGAATAGAGCTTTCTTTGCAAACTCATGTCCATGTCATATTTGAGTTTTCTGACAAGGCCTGATCAAAAAAGCTGAGAACTGATGAAAACATGACTTTAACACTCATTTCATGTTCCTCGGATGTCAGAATAGAGCTTTCTTTGCAAAACTCATGTCCATGTCATATTTGAGTTTTCTGACAAGGCCTGATTAAAAAAGCTGAGAAATGATAAAAACATGACTTTAACACTAATTTCATGTTCCTGGGATGTCAGAATAGAGCTTTCTTTGCAAACTCACTTATTGTCATATTTGAGTTTTCTGACAAGGCCCTGATCAAAAAAGCTGAGAACTGATGAAAACATGATCTTTAACACTCATTTCATGTTCCTGGGATGTCAGAATAGAGCTTTCTTTGCAAAACTCACGTAATTGTCATATTAGAGTTTTCTGACAAGGCCTGATCAAAAAAGCTGAGAACTGATGAAAACATGACTTTAACACACTTATTTCATGTTCCTGGGATGTCAGAATAGAGCTTTCTTTGCTAAACTTATGTCCATGTCAGATTTATGTTTCCTGACAAGGCAGAGATTTAAAAAGCTGAGAACTGATGAAAAACATGACTTTAACACTCATTTCATGTTCCTGGGATGTCAGAATAGAGCTTTCTTTGCTAAACTCATGTCCTTACATATTTGTGTTCCTGACAAGGCAGAGATTTAAAAAGCTGAGAACTGATGAAAACATGACTTTAACACTCATTTCATGTTCCTGGGATGTCAGAATAGAGCTTTCTTTGCAAAACTCATGTCCATGTCATATTTGAGTTTTCTGACAAGGCCTGATCAAAAAAGCTGAGAACTGATGAAAACATGACTTTAACACTCATTTCATGTTCCTGGGGATGTCAGAATAGAGCTTTCTTTGCAAACTCATGTCCATGTCATATTTGAGTTTTCTGACAAGGCCTGATCAAAAAAGCTGAGAACTGATGAAAACATGACTTTAACACTCAGTTCATGTTCCTGGGATGTCAGAATAGAGCTTTCTTTGCAAAACTCATGTCCATGTCATATTTGAGTTTTCTGACAAGGCCTGATCAAAAAAGCTGAGAACTGATGAAAACATGACTTTAACACTATTTCATGTTCCTGGGATGTCAGAATAGAGCTTTCTTTGCAAAACTCACGTTATTGTCATATTAGAGTTTCTGACAAGGCCTGATAAAAAAAGCTGAGAACTGATAAAAACATGACTTTAACACTTATTTCATGTTCCTGGGATGTCAGAAAAGAGCTTTCTTTGCTAAACTTATTCCATTACAGATTTGTGTTTCCTGACAAGGCAGAGATTTAAAAAGCTGAGAACTGATGAAAACATGACTTTACCACTCATTTCATGTTCCTGGGATGTCAGAATAGAGCTTTCTTTGCAAACTCATGTCCATGTCATATTTGAGTTTTCTGACAAGGCCTGATTAAAAAAGCTGAGAACTGATGAAAACATGACTTTAACACTTATTTCATGTTCCTGGGATGTCAGAATAGAGCTTTCTTTGCAAAACTCACTTTATTGTCATATTTGAGTTTTCTGACGATGCCTGATCAAAAAGCTGAGAACTGATAAAACATTACTTTAACACTCATTTCATGTTCCTGGGATGTCAGAAAGAGCTTTCTTTGCAAACTTATGTCCATGTCAGATTTGTGTTTCCTGACAAGGCAGAGATTTAAAAGCTGAGAACTGATTATAAAACATGATTTTAACACTCAGTTCATGTTCCTGGGATGTCAGAATAGAGCTTTCTTTGCAAAACTCATGTTATTGTCATATTGAGTTTTTCTGACAAGGCCTGATCAAAAAGCTGAGAACTGATGAAAACATGACTTTAACACTCATTTCATGTTCCTGGGATGTCAGAATAGAGCTTTCTTTGCAAAACTCACTTTATGTCATATTTGAGTTTTCTGACAATGCCCTGATCAAAAAAGCTGAGAACTGATAAAAACATGACTTTAACACTCATTTCATGTTCCTGGGATGTCAGAATAGAGCTTTCTTTGCAAAACTCACGTTATTGTCATATTTGAGTTTTCTGACAAGGCCTGATCAAAAAAAGCTGAGAACTGATGAAAACATGACTTTAACACTTATTTCATGTTCCTGGGATGTCAGAATAGAGCTTTCTTTGCCAAACTCACATTATTGTCATATTTGAGTTTTCTGACAAGGCCTGATCAAAAAGCTGAGAACTGATGAAAACATGATTTTAACACTCATTTCATGTTCCTGGGATGTCAGAATAGAGCTTTCTTTGCAAACTCATGTCCATGTCATATTTGAGTTTTCTGACAAGGCAGAGAATTAAAAGCTGAGAACTGATTAAAAACATGATTTAACACTCATTTCATGTTCCTGGGATGTCAGAATAGAGCTTTCTTTGCAAAACTCACTTTATTGTCATATTTGAGTTTTCTGACAAGGCCTGATAAAAAAAGCTGAGAACTGAAAAACATGACTTTAACACTTATTTCATGTTCCTGGGATGTCAGAATAGAGCTTTCTTTGCAAAACTCACTTTATTGTCATATTTGAGTTTTCTGACAAGGCCCTGATCAAAAAAAATGAGAACTGATGAAAACATGACTTTAACACTTATTTCATGTTCCTGGGATGTCAGAATAGAGCTTTCTTTGCTAAACTCATGTCCATTACAGATTTGTGTTTCCTGACAAGGCAGAGATTTAAAAAGCTGAGAACTGATGAAAACATGACTTTAACACTCATTTCATGTTCCTGGGATGTCAGAATAGAGCTTTCTTTGCAAAACTCATGTCCATGTCATATTTGAGTTTTTGACAAGGCCTGATTAAAAAAGCTGAGAACTGATGAAAACATGACTTTAACACTTATTTCATGTTCCTGGGATGTCAGAATAGAGCTTTCTTTGCAAACTCACTTTATTGTCATATTTGAGTTTTCTGACAAGGCCTGATCAAAAAAGCTGAGAACTGATGAAAACATGACTTTAACACTAATTTCATGTTCCTGGGATGTCAGAATAGAGCTTTCTTTGCAAAACTCACTTTATTGTCATATTTGAGTTTTCTGACAAGGCCCTGATCAAAAAAGCTGAGAACTGATGAAAACATGATTTAACACTCAGTTCATGTTCCTGGGATGTCAGAATAGAGCTTTCTTTGCAAACTCATGTCCATGTCAGATTTGAGTTTTCTGACAAGGCCCTGATCAAAAAGCTGAGAACTGATGAAAACATGACTTTAACACTCATTTCATGTTCCTGGGATGTCAGAATAGAGCTTTCTTTGCAAACTCATGTCCATGTCATATTTGAGTTTTCTGACAAGGCCAAAGATTTAAAAAGCTGAGAACTGATGAAAACATGATTTTAACACTCATTTCATGTTCCTGGGATGTCAGAATAGAGCTTTCTTTGCAAAACTTATGTCCATTACAGATTTGAGTTTCCTGACAAGGCAGAGATTTAAAAAGCTGAGAACTGATGAAAACATGACTTTAACACTCATTTCATGTTCCTGGGATGTCAGAAAAGAGCTTTCTTTGCTAAACTTATGTCCATTACAGATTTGTGTTTCCTGACAAGGCAGAGATTTAAAAGCTGAGAACTGATGAAAACATGACTTTAACACTCATTTCATGTTCCTGGGATGTCAGAATAGAGCTTTCTTTGCAAAACTCATGTCCATGTCATATTTGAGTTTTCTGACAAGGCCTGATTAAAAAAGCTGAGAACTGATGAAAACATGACTTTAACACTAATTTCATGTTCCTGGGATGTCAGAATAGAGCTTTCTTTGCAAAACTCACTTATTGTCATATTTGAGTTTTCTGACGATGCCTGATCAAAAAAGCTGAGAACTGATGAAAACATGACTTTAACACTCATTTCATGTTCCTGGGATGTCAGAATAGAGCTTTCTTTGCAAAACTCATTCCATGTCATATTTGAGTTTTCTGACAAGGCCTGATCAAAAAAGCTGAGAACTGATGAAAACATGATTTTAACACTCAGTTCATGTTCCTGGGATGTCAGAATAGAGCTTTCTTTGCAAAACTCGTGTCCATTCATATTTGAGTTTTCTGACAAGGCCTGATCAAAAAAGCTGAGAACTGATTAAAACATGACTTTAACACTCAGTTCATGTTCCTGGGATGTTAGAATAGAGCTTTCTTTGCAAAACTTATGTTCTTGTCAAATTAGAGTTTTCTGACATTTCCCTGATCAAAACAGCTGAGAACTGATGAAAACATGACTTTAACACTTTTTTCATGTTCCTGGGATGTCAGAAAAGAGCTTTCTTTGCTAAACTTATGTCCATGTCAGATTTGTGTTTCCTGACAAGGCAGAGATTTAAAAAGCTGAGAACTGATGAAAACATGATTTTAACACTCAGTTCATGTTCCTGGGATGTCAGAATAGAGCTTTCTTTGCAAAACTCACGTTATTGTCATATTAGAGTTTTCTGACAAGGCCTGATTAAAAAAGCTGAGAACTGATGAAAACATGACTTTAACACTTATTTCATGTTCCTGGGATGTCAGAATAGAGCTTTCTTTGCAAAACTTCCTTTATTGTCATATTTGAGTTTTCTGACAAGGCCTGATTAAAAAAAGCTGAGAACTAAGGAATAGAGCTTTCTTTGCAAAACTCAATTTATTGTCATATTTGAGTTTTCTTACAATGGCCTGATCAAAACAGCTGAGAACTGATGAAAACATGACTTTAACACTCATTTCATGTTCCTCGGATGTCAGAATAGAGCTTTCTTTGCAAAACTCATGTTCTTGTCAGATTTTTGTTTTCTGACAAGGCCTGATCAAAAAGCTGAGAACTGATGAAAACATGACTTTAACACTCATTTCATGTTCCTGGGATGTCAGAATAGAGCTTTCTTTGCAAAACTCATGCCCATGTCATATTTGAGTTTTCTGACAAGGCCTGATCAAAAAGCTGAGAACTGATGAAAACATGACTTTAACACTCATTTCATGTTCCTGGGATGTCAGAATAGAGCTTTCTTTGCAAACTCACGTTATGTCATATTTGAGTTTTCTGACAGGCCTGATCAAAAAGCTGAGAACTGATGAAAACATGACTTTAACACTCATTTCATGTTCCTGGGATGTCAGAATAGAGCTTTCTTTGCAAAACTCATTTATTGTCATATTTGAGTTTTCTGACAAGGCCTGATCAAAAAAGCTGAGAACTGATGAAAACATGACTTTAACACTCATTTCATGTTCCTGGGATGTCAGAATAGAGCTTTCTTTGCAAAACTCATGTCCATGTCATATTTGAGTTTCTGACAAGGCCTGATCAAAAAAGCTGAGAACTGATTTAAACATGACTTTAACACTCAGTTCATGTTCCTGGGATGTCAGAATAGAGCTTTCTTTGCAAACTTATGTTCTTGTCAGATTTTGTGTTTCTGACAAGGCCCTGATCAAAAAGCTGAGAACTGATGAAAACATGACTTTAACACTCATTTCATGTTCCTGGGATGTCAGAATAGAGCTTTCTTTGCAAAACTCATGCCCATGTCATATTTGAGTTTTCTGACAAGCCTGATAAAAAAAAGCTGAGAACTGATGAAAACATGACTTTAACACTCATTTCATGTTCCTGGGATGTCAGAATAGAGCTTTCTTTGCAAAACTCATGTCCATTCATATTTGAGTTTTCTGACAAGGCCTGATCAAAAAGCTGAGAACTGATGAAAACATGACTTTAACACTCATTTCATGTTCCTGGGATGTCAGAATAGAGCTTTCTTTGCAAAACTCATGCCCATGTCATATTTGAGTTTTCTGACAAGGCCTGATCAAAAAAGCTGAGAACTGATGAAAACATGACTTTAACACTCATTTCATGTTCCTGGGATGTCAGAAAAGCTTTTTTGCAAAACTCACTTCTTGTCATATTTGAGTTTTCTGACAAGGCCCGATCAAAAAGCTGAGAACTGATGAAAATGACTTTAACACTCATTTCATGTTCCTGGGATGTCAGAATAGAGCTTTCTTTGCAAAACTCATGTCCATGTCATATTTGAGTTTTCTGACAAGGCCTGATCAAAAAAGCTGAGAACTGATGAAAACATGACTTTAACACTTATTTCATGTTCCTGGGATGTCAGAATAGAGCTTTCTTTGCAAAACTTGTCCATGTCATATTTGTGTTTTCTGAAAGCCTGATCAAAAAAGCTGAGAACTGATTAAAACATGACTTTAACACTTATTTCATGTTCCTGGGATGTCAGAATAGAGCTTTCTTTGCAAACTCATGTTATTGTCATATTTGAGTTTTCTGACAAGGCCTGATTAAAAAAGCTGAGAACTGATGAAAACATGACTTTAACACTCATTTCATGTTCCTGGGATGTCAGAATAGAGCTTTCTTTGCAAAACTCATGCCATGTCATATTTGAGTTTTCTGACAAAGCCTGATCAAAAGCTGAGAACTGATGAAAACATGACTTTAACACTCATTTCATGTTCCTGGGATGTCAGAATAGAGCTTTCTTTGCAAAACTCACTTTATTGTCATATTTGAGTTTTCTGACAAGCCCTGATCAAAAAAGCTGAGAACTGATGAAAACATGACTTTAACACTCATTTCATGTTCCTGGGATGTCAGAATAAGCTTTCTTTGCAAAACTTATGTTCTTGTCAGATTTTTGTTTTTCTGACAAGGCCCTGATCAAAAAGCTGAGAACTGATGAAAACATGACTTAACACTCATTTCATGTTCCTGGGATGTCAGAATAGAGCTTTCTTTGCAAAACTATGTCCATGTCATATTTGTGTTTCCTGACAAGGCAGAGTTATAAAAAGCTGAGAACTGATGAAAACATGATTTTAACACAGTTCATGTTCCTGGGATGTCAGAATAGAGCTTTCTTTGCAAAACTCATGCCCTGTCATATTTTAGTTTTCTGACAAGGCCTGATCAAAAAAGCTGAGAACTGATGAAAACATGACTTTAACACTCATTTCATGTTCCTGGGATGTCAGAATAGAGCTTTCTTTGCAAAACTCATGTTATGTCATTTTTGTTTTTCTGACAAGGCCTGATAAAAAAAAGCTGAGAACTGATGAAAACATGACTTTAACACTCATTTCATGTTCCTGGGATGTCAGAATAGAGCTTTCTTTGCCAAACTCATGTTATTGTCATATTTGAGTTTTCTGACAAGGCCTGATCAAAAAGCTGAGAACTGATGAAAACATGACTTTAACACTCATTTCATGTTCCTCGGATGTCAGAATAGAGCTTTCTTTGCAAGACTCATGTCCATGTCATATTTGAGTTTTCTGACAAGGCCCCTGATCAAAAAAACTGAGAACTGATGAAAACATGACTTTAACACTCATTCATGTTCCTGGGATGTCAGAATAGAGCTTTCTTTGCAAAACTCATTTTATGTCATATTTGAGTTTTCTGACAAGGCCTGATAAAAAAGCTGAGAACTGATGAAAACATGACTTTAACACTCATTTCATGTTCCTGGGATGTCAGAATAGAGCTTTCTTTGCAAGACTCATGTCCATGTCATATTTGAGTTTTCTGACAAGGCCTGATCAAAAAAGCTGAGAACTGATGAAAACATGACTTTAACACTCATTTCATGTTCCTGGGATGTCAGAATAGAGCTTTCTTTGCAAAACTCATTCCATGTCATATTTGAGTTTTCTGACAAGGCCTGATTAAAAAAGCTGAGAACTGATGAAAACATGACTTTAACACTAATTTCATGTTCCTGGGATGTCAGAATAGAGCTTTCTTTGCAAACTCACTTTATTGTCATATTTGAGTTTTCTGACAAGGCCCTTATCAAAAAGCTGAGAACTGATGAAACATGACTTTAACACTCAGTTCATGTTCCTGGGATGTCAGAATAGAGCTTTCTTTGCAAACTTATGTCCATGTCAGATTTTGTTTTCTGACAAGGCCCTGATCAAAAAAGCTGAGAACTGATGAAAACATGACTTTAACACTCATTTCATGTTCCTGGGATGTCAGAATAGAGCTTTCTTTGCAAACTCATGTCCATGTCATATTTGAGTTTTCTGACAAGGCCTGATCAAAAAAGCTGAGAACTGATGAAAACATGACTTTAACACTCATTTCATGTTCCTGGGATGTCAGAATAGAGCTTTCTTTGCAAACTCACTTATTGTCATATTAGAGTTTTCTGACAAGGCCTGATCAAAAAAGCTGAGAACTGATGAAAACATGACTTTAACACTTATTTCATGTTCCTGGGATGTCAGAATAGAGCTTTCTTTGCAAAACTTATGTCCATGTCAGATTTGTGTTTTCTGACAAGGCCCTGATCAAAAAGCTGAGAACTGATGAAAACATGACTTTAACACTCATTTCATGTTCCTGGGATGTCAGAATAGAGCTTTCTTTGCAAACTCATGTCCATGTCATATTTGAGTTTTCTGACAAGGCCTGATCAAAAAAGCTGAGAACTGATGAAAACATGACTTTAACACTCATTTCATGTTCCTGGGATGTCAGAATAGAGCTTTCTTTGCAAACTCATTTCCATGTCATATTTGAGTTTTCTGACAAGGCCTGATTAAAAAAGCTGAGAACTGATGAAAACATGACTTTAACACTCATTTCATGTTCCTGGGATGTCAGAAAGAGCTTTCTTTGCAAAACTCATGTCCATGTCAGATTTGAGTTTTCTGACAAGGCCTGATCAAAAAGCTGAGAACTGATGAAAACATGACTTTAACACTCATTCATGTTCCTGGGATGTCAGAATAGAGCTTTTTTTGCAAACTCATTCCATGTCATATTTGAGTTTTCTGACAAGGCCTGATCAAAAAAGCTGAGAACTGATGAAAACATGACTTTAACACTCATTTCATGTTCCTGGGATGTCAGAATAGAGCTTTCTTTGCAAAACTCATGTCCATGTCATATTTGAGTTTTCTGACAAGCCTGATCAAAAAAGCTGAGAACTGATGAAAACATGACTTTAACACTCATTTCATGTTCCTGGGATGTCAGAATAGAGCTTTCTTTGCAAAACTCATGTTATTGTCATATTTGAGTTTTCTGACAAGGCCTGATCAAAAAAAAGCTGAGAACTGATGAAAACATGACTTTAACACTCATTTCATGTTCCTGGGATGTCAGAATAGAGCTTTCTTTGCAAAACTCATGTCCATGTCATATTTGAGTTTTCTGACAAGGCCTGATTAAAAAAGCTGAGAACTGATGAAAACATGACTTTAACACTCATTTCATGTTCCTGGGATGTCAGAATAGAGCTTTCTTTGCAAAACTCATTTATTGTCATATTTGAGTTTTCTGACAAGGCCTGATCAAAAAAGCTGAGAACTGATAAAACATGACTTTAACACTCATTTCATGTTCCTGGGATGTCAGAATAGAGCTTTCTTTGCAAACTCATGCCATGTCATATTTGAGTTTTCTGACAAGGCCTGATCAAAAAAGCTGAGAACTGATGAAAACATGACTTTAACACTCATTTCATGTTCCTGGGATGTCAGAATAGAGCTTTCTTTGCAAAACTCATGTCCATGTCATATTTGAGTTTTCTGACAAGGCCTGATTAAAAAAAGCTGAGAACTGATGAAAACATGACTTTAACACTCATTTCATGTTCCTGGGATGTCAGAATAGAGCTTTCTTTGCAAAACTCATGTCTTGTCATATTAGTTTTCTGACAAGGCCTGATCAAAAAGCTGAGAACTGATGAAAACATGACTTTAACACTTATTTCATGTTCCTGGGATGTCAGAATAGAGCTTTCTTTGCAAAACTTATGTCCATGTCATATTTGTTTTCTGACAAGGCAGAGATTTAAAAAGCTGAGAACTGATGAAAACATGACTTTAACACTCATTTCATGTTCCTGGGATGTCAGAATAGAGCTTTCTTTGCAAAACTCATGTTATTGTCATATTTGAGTTTTCTGACAAGCCTGATCAAAAAAGCTGAGAACTGATGAAAACATGACTTTAACACTCATTTCATGTTCCTGGGATGTCAGAATAGAGCTTTCTTTGCAAACTCATGTCCATGTCATATTTGAGTTTTCTGACAAGGCCTGATTAAAAAAGCTGAGAACTGATGAAAACATGACTTTAACACTATTTCATGTTCCTGGGATGTCAGAATAGAGCTTTCTTTGCAAACTCACTTTATTGTCATATTTGAGTTTTCTGACAAGGCCTGATCAAAAAAGCTGAGAACTGATGAAAACATGACTTTAACACTCATTTCATGTTCCTGGATGTCAGAATAGAGCTTTCTTTGCAAACTCATGTCCATGTCATATTTGTGTTTCCTGACAAGGCAGAGATTTAAAAAGCTGAGAACTGATGAAAACATGACTTTAACACTCATTCATGTTCCGGGATGTCAGAATAGAGCTTTCTTTGCAAAACTCTGTTATTGTCATATTTGAGTTTTCTGACAAGGCCTGATCAAAAAAGCTGAGAACTGATGAAAACATGACTTAACACTCATTTCATGTTCCTGGGATGTCAGAAAAGAGCTTTCTTTTAAACTCATGTCCATGTCAGATTTGTGTTTCCTGACAAGGCCTGATTTAAAAAGCTGAGAACTGATGAAAACATGACTTTAACACTCATTTCATGTTCCTGGGATGTCAGAATAGAGCTTTCTTTGCAAAACTCTGTCCATTGTCATATTTGAGTTTTCTGACAAGGCCTGATCAAAAAAGCTGAGAACTGATGAAAACATGACTTTAACACTCATTTCATGTTCCTGGGATGTCAGAATAGAGCTTTCTTTGCAAAACTCATGTCCATGTCATATTTGAGTTTTCTGACAAGGCCTGATTAAAAAAGCTGAGAACTGATGAAAACATGACTTTAACACTCATTTCATGTTCCTGGATGTCAGAATAGAGCTTTCTTTGCAAACTCATGTCCATGTCATATTTGAGTTTCTGACAAGGCCTGATCAAAAAAGCTGAGAACTGATGAAAACATGACTTTTACACTCATTTCATGTTCCTGGGATGTCAGAATAGAGCTTTCTTTGCAAACTCACTTTATTGTCATATTTGAGTTTTCTGACAAGGCCTGATCAAAAAGCTGAGAACTGATGAAAACATGACTTTAACACTCATTTCATGTTCCTGGATGTCAGAATAGAGCTTTCTTTGCAAACTCATGTCCATGTCATATTTGAGTTTTCTGACAAGGCCTGATTAAAAAGCTGAGAACTGATGAAAAAATGACTTTAACACTCATTTCATGTTCCTGGGATGTCAGAATAGAGCTTTCTTTGCAAAACTCACTTTATTGTCATATTTGAGTTTTCTGACAAGGCCTGATCAAAAAAGCTGAGAACTGATGAAAACATGACTTTAACACTTTTCATGTTCCTGGGATGTCAGAATAGCTTTCTTTGCAAAACTTATGTCCATGTCAGATTTGTGTTTTCTGACAAGGCCCTGATCAAAAAGCTGAGAACTGATGAAAACATGACTTTAACACTCATTTCATGTTCCTGGGATGTCAGAATAGAGCTTTCTTTGCAAACTCATGTCCATGTCATATTTGAGTTTTCTGACAAGGCCTGATTAAAAAAGCTGAGAACTGATGAAAACATGACTTTAACACTCATTTCATGTTCCTGGGATGTCAGAATAGAGCTTTCTTTGCAAACTCACTTTATTGTCATATTTGAGTTTTCTGACGATGCCCTGATCAAAAAGCTGAGAACTGATAAAAACATGACTTTAACACTCATTTCATGTTCCTGGGATGTCAGAATAGAGCTTTCTTTGCAAAACTCATGTTATGTCATATTTGAGTTTTCTGACAAGGCCTGATCAAAAAAGCTGAGAACTGATGAAAACATGACTTTAACACTATTTCATGTTCCTGGGATGTCAGAATAGAGCTTTCTTTGCTAAACTCATGTCCATGTCATATTTGTGTTTCTGACAAGGCCTGATTTAAAAAGCTGAGAACTGATTAAAAACATGATTTTAACACTCATTCATGTTCCTGGGATGTCAGAATAGAGCTTTCTTTGCAAAACTCATGTTATTGTCATATTAGAGTTTTCTGACAAGGCCTGATCAAAAAAGCTGAGAACTGATGAAAACATGACTTTAACACTTATTTCATGTTCCTGGGATGTCAGAATAGAGCTTTCTTTGCAAACTCATGTCCATGTCTATTTGAGTTTTCTGACAAGGCCTGATCAAAAAAGCTGAGAACTGATGAAAACATGACTTTAACACTCTATTTCATGTTCCTCGGATGTCAGAATAGAGCTTTCTTTGCAAGACTCATGTCCATGTCATATTTGAGTTTTCTGACAAGGCCTGATTAAAAAAAGCTGAGAACTGATAAAAACATGACTTTAACACTAATGTCATGTTCCTGGGATGTCAGAATAGAGCTTTCTTTGCAAACTTACGTTATTGTCATATTGAGTTTTTCTGACAAGCCCTGATCAAAAAAGCTGAGAACTGATAAAAACATGACTTTAACACTCATTTCATGTTCCTGGGATGTCAGAATAGAGCTTTCTTTGCAAAACTCACGTATTGTCATATTAGAGTTTTCTGACAAGGCCTGATCAAAAAGCTGAGAACTGATGAAAACATGACTTTAACACTTATTTCATGTTCCTGGGATGTCAGAAAAGAGCTTTCTTTGCAAACTTATGTCATTACAGATTTGTGTTTCCTGACAAGGCAGAGATTTAAAAAGCTGAGAACTGATGAAAACATGACTTTAACACTCATTTCATGTTCCTGGGATGTCAGAATAGAGCTTTCTTTGCAAAACTCATGTCCATGTCATATTTGAGTTTTCTGACAAGGCCTGATTAAAAAAGCTGAGAACTGATGAAAACATGACTTTAACACTCATTTCATGTTCCTGGGATGTCAGAATAGAGCTTTCTTTGCACAACTCATGTCCATGTCATATTTGAGTTTTCTGACAAGGCAAAGATTTAAAAAGCTGAGAACTGATGAAAAATGACTTTAACACTAATTTCATGTTCCTGGGATGTCAGAATAGAGCTTTCTTTGCACAACTCATGTCCATGTCATATTTGAATTTTATGACAAGGCAAAGATTTAAAAAGCTGAGAACTGATGAAAACATGATTTTAACACTCAGTTCATGTTCCTGGGATGTCAGAATAGAGCTTTCTTTGCAAAACTTATGTCCATTACAGATTTGTGTTTCCTGACAAGGCAGAGATTTAAAAAGCTGAGAACTGATGAAAACATGACTTTAACACTCATTTCATGTTCCTGGGATGTCAGAAAGAGCTTTCTTTGCTAAACTTATGTCCATGTCAGATTTGTGTTTTCTGACAAGGCCTGATCAAAAAGCTGAGAACTGATGAAAACATGACTTTAACACTCATTTCATGTTCCTGGGATGTCAGAATAGAGCTTTCTTTGCAAACTCATGTCCATTTCATATTTGAGTTTTCTGACAAGGCCTGATTAAAAAAGCTGAGAACTGATGAAAACATGACTTTAACACTAATTTCATGTTCCTGGGATGTCAGAATAGAGCTTTCTTTGCAAAACTCACTTTATTGTCATATTTGAGTTTTCTGACAAGGCCCTGATCAAAAAGCTGAGAACTGATAAAAACATGACTTTAACACTCATTTCATGTTCCTGGGATGTCAGAATAGAGCTTTCTTTGCAAAACTCACGTTATTGTCATATTTGAGTTTTCTGACAAGGCCTGATCAAAAAAGCTGAGAACTGATGAAAACATGACTTTAACACTTATTTCATGTTCCTGGGATGTCAGAATAGAGCTTTCTTTGCTAACTTATGTCCATGTCAGATTTGGTTTTCCTGACAAGGCAAGATTTAAAAAGCTGAGAACTGATTAAAAACATGATTTAACACTCAGTTTCATGTTCCTGGGATGTCAGAATAGAGCTTTCTTTGCAAACTCATGTTATTGTCATATTTGAGTTTTCTGACAAGGCCTGATCAAAAAAGCTGAGAACTGATGAAAACATGACTTTAACACTTATTTCATGTTCCTGGGATGTCAGAATAGAGCTTTCTTTGCAAACTTATGTCCATGTCAGATTTGTGTTTTCTGACAAGGCCCTGATCAAAAAAGCTGAGAACTGATGAAAACATGACTTTAACACTCATTTCATGTTCCTGGGATGTCAGAATAGAGCTTTCTTTGCAAAACTCATGTCCATGTCATATTTGAGTTTTCTGACAAGGCCTGATTAAAAAAGCTGAGAACTGATGAAAACATGACTTTAACACTCATTTCATGTTCCTGGGATGTCAGAATAGAGCTTTCTTTGCAAAACTCACGTTATTGTCATATTTGAGTTTTCTGACAAGGCCTGATCAAAAAAGCTGAGAACTGATGAAAACATGACTTTAACACTCATTTCATGTTCCTGGGATGTCAGAAAGAGCTTTCTTTGCAAAACTTATGTCCATGTCAGATTTGAGTTTCCTGACAAGGCCTGATTTAAAAGCTGAGAACTGATGAAAACATGACTTTAACACTCATTCATGTTCCTGGGATGTCAGAATAGAGCTTTCTTTGCAAAACTCCTGTTATTGTCATATTTGAGTTTTCTGACAAGCCTGATCAAAAAAGCTGAGAACTGATGAAAACATGACTTTAACACTCATTCATGTTCCTCGGATGTCAGAATAGAGCTTTCTTTGCAAGACTCATGTCCATGTCATATTTGAGTTTTCTGACAAGGCCCTGATCAAAAAGCTGAGAACTGATGAAAACATGATTTTACTCACTCATGTGTTCCTGGATGTCAGAATAGAGCTTTCTTTGCACAACTCATGTCCATGTCATATTTGAGTTTTCTGACAAGGCAAAGATTTAAAAAGCTGAGAACTGATGAAAACATGATTTAACACTCAGTTTCATGTTCCTGGGATGTCAGAATAGAGCTTTCTTTGCTAAACTCATGTCCATTCAGATTTGAGTTTTCTGACAAGGCAGAGATTTAAAAAGCTGAGAACTGATGAAAACATGACTTTAACACTCATTTCATGTTCCTGGGATGTCAGAAAAGAGCTTTCTTTGCAAAACTCATGTCCATTACATTTTGTGTTTCTGACAAGGCCTGATCAAAAAAGCTGAGAACTGATGAAAACATGACTTTAACACTCATTTCATGTTCCTGGGATGTCAGAATAGAGCTTTCTTTGCAAAACTTATGTCCATTTCAGATTTGTGTTTCCTGACAAGGCAGAGATTTAAAAAGCTGAGAACTGATGAAAAACATGATTTAACACTCATTTCATGTTCCTGGGATGTCAGAATAGAGCTTTCTTTGCCAAACTCACTTTATTGTCATATTTGAGTTTTCTGACAAGGCCTGATCAAAAAAAATGAGAACTGATGAAAACATGACTTTAACACTCATTTCATGTTCCTGGGATGTCAGAATAGAGCTTTCTTTGCAAAACTCACGTTATTGTCATATTTGAGTTTTCTGACAAGGCCTGATCAAAAAAGCTGAGAACTGATGAAAACATGACTTTAACACTTATTTCATGTTCCTGGGATGTCAGAATAGAGCTTTCTTTGCAAAACTCATGTCCATGTCATATTTGAGTTTTCTGACAAGGCAAAGATTTAAAAAGCTGAGAACTGATGAAAACATGATTTTAACACTCATTTCATGTTCCTGGGATGTCAGAATAGAGCTTTCTTTGCAAAACTCATGTCCATTCATATTTGTTTTCTGACAAGGCCTGATTAAAAAAGCTGAGAACTGATGAAAACATGACTTTAACACTCATTTCATGTTCCTGGGATGTCAGAATAGAGCTTTCTTTGCAAAACTCATGTCCATGTCATTTGAGTTTTCTGACAAGCCCTGATCAAAAAGCTGAGAACTGATGAAAACATGACTTTAACACTCATTTCATGTTCCTGGGATGTCAGAATAGAGCTTTCTTTGCAAACTCATGTCCATGTCATATTTGAGTTTTCTGACAAGGCCTGATCAAAAAAGCTGAGAACTGATGAAAACATGACTTTAACACTCATTTCATGTTCCTGGGATGTCAGAATAGAGCTTTCTTTGCAAAACTCACTTTATTGTCATATTTGAGTGTTTTCTGACAAGGCCCTGATCAAAAAGCTGAGAACTGATGAAAACATGACTTTAACACTCATTTCATGTTCCTGGGATGTCAGAATAGAGCTTTCTTTGCAAAACTCATGTTTTGTCATATTTGAGTTTTCTGACAAGGCCTGATCAAAAAAGCTGAGAACTGATGAAAACATGACTTTAACACTTATTTCATGTTCCTGGGATGTCAGAATAGAGCTTTCTTTGCAAAACTCACTTTATTGTCATATTTGAGTTTTCTGACAAGGCCTGATCAAAAAAGCTGAGAACTGATGAAAACATGACTTTAACACTCATTTCATGTTCCTGGGATGTCAGAATAGAGCTTTCTTTGCAAAACTCATGTCCATTGTCATATTTGAGTTTTCTGACAAGCCTGATCAAAAAAGCTGAGAACTGATGAAAACATGACTTTAACACTCATTTCATGTTCCTGGGATGTCAGAATAGAGCTTTCTTTGCAAACTCATGTCCATGTCATATTTGAGTTTTCTGACAAGGCCTGATTAAAAAAGCTGAGAACTGATGAAAACATGACTTTTGCACTCATTTCATGTTCCTGGGATGTCAGAATAGAGCTTTCTTTGCAAACTCACTTTATTGTCATATTTGAGTTTTCTGACAAGCCCTGATCAAAAAAGCTGAGAACTGATAAAAACATGACTTTAACACTCATTTCATGTTCCTGGGATGTCAGAATAGAGCTTTCTTTGCAAACTCACGTTATTGTCATATTAGAGTTTTCTGACAAGGCCTGATCAAAAAGCTGAGAACTGATGAAACAAACTTTAACACTTATTTCATTTCATGTTCCTGGGATGTCAGAAAAGAGCTTTCTTTGCTAAACTTATGTCCATTACATTTGTGTTTCCTGACAAGGCAGAGATTTAAAAAGCTGAGAACTGATGAAAACATGACTTTAACACTCATTTCATGTTCCTGGGATGTCAGAATAGAGCTTTCTTTGCAAAACTCATGCCATTCATTTTTGAGTTTTCTGACAAGGCATGATTAAAAAAAGCTGAGAACTGATGAAAACATGACTTTAACACTCATTTCATGTTCCTGGGATGTCAGAATAGAGCTTTCTTTGCACAACTCATGTCCATGTCATATTTGAATTTTCTGACAAGGCCTGATTTAAAAAGCTGAGAACTGATGAAAACATGACTTTAACACTCATTTCATGTTCCTGGGATGTCAGAATAGAGCTTTCTTTGCAACTCATGTCCATGTCATATTTGAGTTTTCTGACAAGGCAAAGATTTAAAAAGCTGAGAACTGATGAAAACATGACTTTAACACTCATTTCATGTTCCTGGGATGTCAGAATAAGCTTTCTGCTTTCTTTGCAAACTTATGTCCATGTCAGATTTGTGTTCCTGACAAGGCAGATATTTAAAAGCTGAGAACTGATGAAAACATGACTTTAACACTCATTTCATGTTCCTGGGATGTCAGAATAGAGCTTTCTTTGCAAAACTTATGTCCATGTCATATTTGTGTTTTCTGACAAGGCCCTGATCAAAAAGCTGAGAACTGATGAAAACATGACTTTAACACTCATTTCATGTTCCTGGGATGTCAGAATAGAGCTTTCTTTGCAAACTCATGTCCATTTCATATTTGAGTTTTCTGACAAGGCCTGATTAAAAAAGCTGAGAACTGATGAAAACATGACTTTAACACTAATTTCATGTTCCTGGGATGTCAGAATAGAGCTTTCTTTGCAAACTCACTTTTTGTCATATTTGAGTTTTCTGACAATGCCCTGATCAAAAAAGCTGAGAACTGATGAAAACATGACTTTAACACTCATTCATGTTCCTGGGATGTCAGAATAGAGCTTTCTTTGCAAAACTCACGTTATTGTCATATGAGTTTTCTGACAAGGCCTGATCAAAAAAGCTGAGAACTGATGAAAACATGACTTTAACACTCATTTCATGTTCCTGGGATGTCAGAATAGAGCTTTCTTTGCAAACT
>JAOTQM010000758.1:0-37765 GCA_026939265.1 Oreonectes daqikongensis
AAAAAGCTGAGAACTGATAAAACATGACTTTAACACTCATTTCATGTTCCTGGATGTCAGAATAGAGCTTTCTTTGCAAAACTCACGTTATTGTCATATTGAGTTTTCTGACAAGGCCTGATCAAAAAAGCTGAGAACTGATAAAACATGACTTTAACACTTATTTCATGTTCCTGGGATGTCAGAAAAGAGCTTTCTTTGCTAAACTTATGTCCATGTCAGATTTGTTGTTCCTGACAAGGCAGAGATTTAAAAGCTGAGAACTGATTAAAACATGATTTTAACACTCATTTCATGTTCCTGGGATGTCAGAATAGAGCTTTCTTTGCAAACTCACGTTATTGTCATATTTGAGTTTTCTGACAGGCCTGATAAAAAAAGCTGAGAACTGATAAAACATGACTTTAACACTTATTTCATGTTCCTGGGATGTCAGAATAGAGCTTTCTTTGCAAACTCATGTTTTGTCATATTTGAGTTTTCTGACAAGTCCCTGATCAAAAAAGCTGAGAACTGATGAAAACATGACTTTAACACTCATTTCATGTTCCTCGGATGTCAGAATAGAGCTTTCTTTGCAAAACTCATGTCCATGTCATATTTGAGTTTTCTGACAAGGCCTGATTAAAAAAGCTGAGAACTGATGAAAACATGACTTTTACACTAATTTCATGTTCCTGGGATGTCAGAATAGAGCTTTCTTTGCAAAACTTACTTTATTGTCATATTTGAGTTTTCTGACAAGCCTGATCAAAAAAGCTGAGAACTGATGAAAACATGATTTTAACACTCAGTTCATGTTCCTCGGATGTCAGAATAGAGCTTTCTTTGCAAACTCATGTCCATGTCAGATTTGAGTTTTCTGACAAGGCCTGATCAAAAAAGCTGAGAACTGATGAAAACATGACTTTAGCACTAATTTCATGTTCCTGGGATGTCAGAATAGAGCTTTCTTTGCACAACTCCTGTCCATGTCATATTTGAGTTTTCTGACAAGGCCAAGATTTAAAAGCTGAGAACTGATGAAAACATGATTTTAACACTCAGTTCATGTTCCTGGGATGTCAGAATAGAGCTTTCTTTGCAAAACTCACGTTATTGTCATATTTGAGTTTTCTGACAAGGCCTGATCAAAAAAGCTGAGAACTGATGAAAACATGACTTTAACACTTATTTCATGTTCCTGGGATGTCAGAAAAGCTTTCTTTCTTTGCTAAACTTATGTCCATGTCAGATTTGTCTTTCCTGACAAGGCCTGATTAAAAAAGCTGAGAACTGATGAAAACATGACTTTAACACTCATTTCATGTTCCTGGGATGTCAGAATAGAGCTTTCTTTGCAAACTCATGTCCATGTCATATTTGAGTTTTCTGACAAGGCCTGATCAAAAAAGCTGAGAACTGATGAAAATTGACTTTAACACTCATTCATGTTCCTGGGATGTCAGAATAGAGCTTTCTTTGCCAAACTCACGTATTGTCATATTTGAGTTTTCTGACAAGGCCTGATCAAAAAGCTGAGAACTGATGAAAACATGATTTTAACACTCAGTTCATGTTCCTCGGATGTCAGAATAGAGCTTTCTTTGCAAAACTCATGTTTTTGTCATATTTGAGTTTTCTGACAAGGCCTGGATCAAAAAAGCTGAGAACTGATGAAAACATGACTTTAACACTTATTTCATGTTCCTGGGATGTCAGAATAGAGCTTTCTTTGCAAAACTCACGTTATTGTCATATTTGAGTTTTCTGACAAGCCTAATCAAAAAAGCTGAGAACTGATGAAAACATGATTTTAACACTCATTTCATGTTCCTGGGATGTCAGAATAGAGCTTTCTTTGCAAGACTCATGTCCATGTCAGATTTGTGTTTCCTGACAAGGCAGATAATTAAAAAGCTGAGAACTGATATTAAAACATGATTTAACACTCAGTTCATGTTCCTGGGATGTCAGAATAGAGCTTTCTTTGCAAAACTCACTTATTGTCATATTAGAGTTTTCTGACAAGGCCTGATAAAAAAGCTGAGAACTGATGAAAACATGACTTTAACACTTATTTCATGTTCCTGGGATGTCAGAAAAGAGCTTTCTTTGCTAAACTTATGTCCATTACAGATTTGTTTTTCCTTACAACAGATTTAAAAAGCTGAGAACTGATGAAAACATGACTTTAACACTCATTTCATGTTCCTGGGATGTCAGAATAGAGCTTTCTTTGCAAACTCACATTATTGTCATATTTGAGTTTTCTGACAAGGCCTAATCAAAAAAGCTGAGAACTGATGAAAACATGATTTTAACACTCAGTTCATGTTCCTCGGATGTCAGAATACAGCTTTCTTTGAAAACTCATGTCCATGTCATATTTGAGTTTTCTGACAAGGCCTGATCAAAAAGCTGAGAACTGATGAAAACATGACTTTAACACTTATTTCATGTTCCTGGGATGTCAGAAAGAGCTTTCTTTGCTAAACTTATGTCCATGTCAGATTTGTGTTTCCTGACAAGGCAGAGATTTAAAAGCTGAGAACTGATTAAAAAATGATTTTAACACTCAGTTCATGTTCCTGGGATGTCAGAATAGAGCTTTCTTTGCCAAACTCACGTTATTGTCATATTTGAGTTTTTCTGACAAGGCCTGATCAAAAAAGCTGAGAACTGATAAAAACATGACTTTAACACTCTTTCATGTTCCTGGGATGTCAGAATAGAGCTTTCTTTGCAAAACTCATGTCCATGTCATATTTGAGTTTTCTGACAAGGCGAATCAAAAAGCTGAGAACTGATGAAAACATGATTTAACACTCAGTTCATTTTCCTGGATGTCAGAATAGAGCTTTCTTTGCAAGACTCATGTCCATGTCATATTTGAGTTTTCTGACAAGGCCTGATCAAAAAGCTGAGAACTGATGAAAACATGACTTTATAACACTTCATTTCATGTTCCTGGGATGTCAGAATAGAGCTTTCTTTGCAAAACTCATGTCCATGTCATATTTGAGTTTTCTGACAAGGCCTGATTAAAAAAGCTGAGAACTGATGAAAACATGACTTTGCACTAATTTCATGTTCCTGGGATGTCAGAATAGAGCTTTCTTTGCAAAACTTACTTTATTGTCATATTTGAGTTTTCTGACAAGGCCCTGATCAAAAAAGCTGAGAACTGATGAAAACATGACTTTAACACTCATTTCATGTTCCTGGGATGTCAGAATAGAGCTTTCTTTGCAAACTCATGTCCATGTCATATTTGAGTTTTCTGACAAGGCCCTGATCAAAAAAGCTGAGAACTGATGAAAACATGATTTTAACACTCATTTCATGTTCCTGGGATGTCAGAATAGAGCTTTCTTTGCAAACTTATGTCCATTTCAGATTTGAGTTTTTTCTGACAAGGCCTGATTTAAAAAGCTGAGAACTGATGAAAACATGACTTTAACACTTATTTCATGTTCCTGGGATGTCAGAATAGAGCTTTCTTTGCTAAACTTATGTCCATGTCAGATTTGTTTTCCTGACAAGGCATAGATTTAAAAAGCTGAGAACTGATTAAAACATGATTTAACACTCAGTTCATGTTCCTGGGATGTCAGAATAGAGCTTTCTTTGCAAACTCCTATTATTGTCATATTAGAGTTTTTCTGACAAGGCCTGATCAAAAAGCTGAGAACTGATGAAAACATGACTTTAACATCATTTCATGTTCCTGGGATGTCAGAATAGAGCTTTCTTTTCAAACTCATGTCCATGTCATATTTGAGTTTTCTGACAAGCCTGATTAAAAAAGCTGAGAACTGATGAAAACATGACTTTTGCACTAATTTCATGTTCCTGGGATGTCAGAATAGAGCTTTCTTTGCAACTTCATTTATTGTCATATTTGAGTTTTCTGACAAGGCCTGATCAAAAAGCTGAGAACTGATGAAAACATGACTTAACACTCATTTCATGTTCCTGGGATGTCAGAAAAGAGCTTTCTTTGCAAAACTCATGTCCATGTCAGATTTGTGTTTCCTGACAAGGCAGAGATTTAAAAAGCTGAGAACTGATTAAAACATGATTTTAACACTCATTTCATGTTCCTGGGATGTCAGAATAGAGCTTTCTTTGCAAAACTCCTGTTATTGTCATATTTGAGTTTTCTGACAAGGCCTGATCAAAAAAGCTGAGAACTGATGAAAACATGATTTTAACACTCAGTTCATGTTCCTCGGATGTCAGAATAGAGCTTTCTTTGCAAGACTCATGTCCATGTCATATTTGAGTTTTCTGACAAGGCCCTGATCAAAAGCTGAGAACTGATGAAAACATGACTTTAACACTATTTCATGTTCCTGGGATGTCAGAATAGAGCTTTCTTTGCAAACTCATGTCCATGTCATATTTGAGTTTTCTGACAAGGCAAAGATTTAAAAAGCTGAGAACTGATGAAAACATGATTTTAACACTCAGTTCATGTTCCTGGGATGTCAGAATAGAGCTTTCTTTTGCTAAACTTATGTCCATTACAGATTTGTGTTTCCTCTACAAGGCAGAGATTTAAAAAGCTGAGAACTGATGAAAACATGACTTTAACACTCATTTCATGTTCCTGGGATGTCAGAATAGAGCTTTCTTTGCAAAACTCATGTCCATGTCATATTTGTGTTTTCTGACAATGCCCTGATCAAAAAAGCTGAGAACTGATGAAAACATGACTTTTACACTTATTTCATGTTCCTGGGATGTCAGAATAGAGCTTTCTTTGCTTTGCAAACTCATGTCCATGTCATATTTGAGTTTTCTGACAAGGCCTGATTAAAAAAGCTGAGAACTGATGAAAACATGACTTTAGCACTAATTTCATGTTCCTGGGATGTCAGAATAGAGCTTTCTTTGCAAAACTCATGTCCATGTCATATTTGAGTTTTCTGACAAGGCAAAGATTTAAAAAGCTGAGAACTGATGAAAACATGATTTAACACTCAGTTCATGTTCCTGGGATGTCAGAATAGAGCTTTCTTTGCAAAACTATTTCATTCATATTTGTGTTTTCTGACAAGGCCTGATTTAAAAAAGCTGAGAACTGATGAAAACATGACTTTAACACTCATTTCATGTTCCTGGGATGTCAGAATAGAGCTTTCTTTGCAAAACTTATGTCCATGTCAGATTTTTTTTCTGACAAGGCCCTGATCAAAAAAGCTGAGAACTGATGAAAACATGACTTTAACACTTATTTCATGTTCCTGGGATGTCAGAATAGAGCTTTCTTTGCAAACTCATGTCCATGTCATATTTGAGTTTTCTGACAAGGCCTGATTAAAAAAAGCTGAGAACTGATGAAAACATGACTTTAACACTAATTTCATGTTCCTGGGATGTCAGAATAGAGCTTTCTTTGCAAACTCTCGTTATTGTCATATTTGAGTTTTCTGACAAGGCCTGATCAAAAAAGCTGAGAACTGATGAAAACATCTTTTAACACTCATTCATGTTCATGTTCCTCGGATGTCAGAATAGAGCTTTCTTTGCAAACTCATGTCCATGTCATATTTGAGTTTTCTGACAAGGCCTGATCAAAAAAGCTGAGAACTGATGAAAACATGACTTTAACACTATTTCATGTTCCTGGGATGTCAGAATAGAGCTTTCTTTGCACAACTCATGTCCATGTCATATTTGATTTTCTGACAAGGCAAAGATTTAAAAAGCTGAGAACTGATGAAAACATGACTTTTAACACTCATTTCATGTTCCTGGGATGTCAGAATAGAGCTTTCTTTGCTAAACTCATGTCCATTACAGATTTGTGTTTTCCTGACAAGGCAGAGATTTAAAACTGAGAACTGATGAAAACATGACTTTAACACTCATTTCATGTTCCTGGGATGTCAGAAAAGAGCTTTCTTTGCTAAACTTATGTCCATTACAGATTTGTGTTTTCCTGACAAGGCAGAGATTTAAAGCTGAGAACTGATTATTAACATGATATTAACACTCAGTTCATGTTCCTGGGATGTCAGAATAGAGCTTTCTTTGCCAAACTCACTTTATTGTCATATTTGAGTTTTCTGACGATGCCTGATCAAAAAAGCTGAGAACTGATAAAACATTACTTTAACACTCAGTTCATGTTCCTGGATGTCAGAATAGAGCTTTCTTTGCAAAACTCACGTTATTGTCATATTAGAGTTTTCTGACAAGGCCTGATAAAAAAAGCTGAGAACTGATGAAAACATGACTTTAACACTTATTTCATGTTCCTGGGATGTCAGAATAGAGCTTTCTTTGCAAATTATGTCCATGTCATATTTGAATCTTCTGACAGGCAAAGATTTAAAAAGCTGAGAACTGATGAAAACATGACTTTTAACACTCATTTCATGTTCCTGGGATGTCAGAATAGAGCTTTCTTTGCCAAACTCACATTATTGTCATATTTGAGTTTTCTGACAAGGCCGATCAAAAAAGCTGAGAACTGATGAAAACATGATTTAACACTCATTTCATGTTCCTGGGATGTCAGAATACAGCTTTCTTTGCAAACTCATGTCCATGTCAGATTTGTGTTTCCTGACAAGGCAGAGAATTAAAAGCTGAGAACTGATTAAAAACATGATTTTAACACTCAGTTCATGTTCCTGGGATGTCAGAATAGAGCTTTCTTTGCAAAACTCACGTTATTGTCATATTAGAGTTTTCTGACAAGGCCTGATAAAAAAAGCTGAGAACTGATGAAAACATGACTTTAACACTTATTTCATGTTCCTGGGATGTCAGAAAAGAGCTTTCTTTGCTAAACTTATGTCCATTACAGATTTGTTTTTTCCTGACAAGGCAGAGATTTAAAAAGCTGAGAACTGATGAAAACATGACTTTAACACTCATTTCATGTTCCTGGGATGTCAGAATAGAGCTTTCTTTGCAAACTCATGCCCATGTCATATTTGTTTTTCTGACAAGGCCTGATTAAAAAAGCTGAGAACTGATGAAAACATTACTTTAACACTCATTTCATGTTCCTGGGATGTCAGAATAGAGCTTTCTTTGAAAACTCACTTTATTGTCATATTTGAGTTTTCTGACGATGCCCTGATCAAAAAAGCTGAGAACTGATGAAAACATTACTTTAACACTCAGTTCATGTTCCTGGGATGTCAGAAAAGAGCTTTCTTTGCTAAACTTATGTCCATGTCAGATTTGTGTTTCCTGACAAGGCAGAGATTTAAAAAGCTGAGAACTGATTAAAAACATGATTTTAACATCATTCATGTTCCTGGGATGTCAGAATAGAGCTTTCTTTGCCAACTCCGTTATTGTCATATTTGAGTTTTCTGACAAGGCCTGATCAAAAAGATGAGAACTGATAAAAACATTACTTTAACACTCATTTCATGTTCCTGGGATGTCAGAATAGAGCTTTCTTTGCAAACTCACGTTATTGTCATATTAGAGTTTTCTGACAAGGCCTGATCAAAAAAGCTGAGAACTGATGAAAACATGACTTTAACTTATTTCATGTTCCTGGGATGTCAGAAAGAGCTTTCTTTGCTAAACTTATGTCCATTCAGATTTGTGTTTCCTGACAAGGCAGAGATTTAAAAAGCTGAGAACTGATTATTAAAACATGATTTTAACACTCAGTTCATGTTCCTGGGATGTCAGAATAGAGCTTTCTTTGCAAAACTCACTTTATTGTCATATTTGAGTTTTCTGACAAGCCCTGATCAAAAAAGCTGAGAACTGATAAAAACATGACTTTAACACTCATTTCATGTTCCTGGGATGTCAGAATAGAGCTTTCTTTGCAAAACTCACGTTATTGTCATATTTGAGTTTTCTGACAAGGCCTGATCAAAAAAGCTGAGAACTGATGAAAATGACTTTAACACTTATTTCATGTTCCTGGGATGTCAGAATAGAGCTTTCTTTGCTAAACTTATGTCCATGTCATATTGATTTTCTGACAAGGCAAGATTTAAAAAGCTGAGAACTGATGAAAACATGATTTTAACACTCAGTTCATGTTCCTGGGATGTCAGAATAGAGCTTTCTTTGCAAAACTCACGTTATTGTCATATTAGAGTTTTCTGACAAGGCCTGATCAAAAAGCTGAGAACTGATGAAAACATGACTTTAACACTTATTTCATGTTCCTGGATGTCAGAAAAGAGCTTTCTTTGCAAAACTTATGTCCATTACAGATTTTGTTTTCTGACAAGGCCTGATTAAAAAAGCTGAGAACTGATGAAAACATGACTTTAACACTCATTTCATGTTCCTGGGATGTCAGAATAGAGCTTTCTTTGCACAAAACTCATGTCCATGTCATATTTGAGTTTTCTGACAAGGCCTGATTAAAAAAGCTGAGAACTGATGAAAAATGACTTTTGCACTCATTTCATGTTCCTGGGATGTCAGAATAGAGCTTTCTTTGCAAAACTCATGTTATTGTCATATTTGAGTTTTCTGACAGCCTGATCAAAAAAGCTGAGAACTGATGAAAACATGACTTTAACACTCATTTCATGTTCCTGGGATGTCAGAATAGAGCTTTCTTTGCCAAACTCACTTTATTGTCATATTTGGGTTTTCTGACGATGCCCTTTATCAAAAAGCTGAGAACTGATGAAAACATGACTTTAACGCTCATTTCATGTTCCTCGGATTTCAGAATACAGCTTTCTTTGCAAAACTCATGCCCATATCAGATTTGTGTTTCCTAACAAGGCAGAGTTATAAATAGCTGAGAACTGTTGAAAACATTACTTTAACACTCATTTCATGTTCCTGGGGTGTCAGAATAGAGCTTTTTTTGCCAAACTCACATTATTGTCATATTTGAGTTTTCTGACAAGGCCTGATCAAAAAAGCTGACAACTGATGAAAACATGACTTTAGCACTAATTTCATGTTCCTGGGATGTTAGAATAGAGCTTTCTTTCCAAAACTCATGCCCATGTCATATTTGAGTTTTCTGACAAGGCCTGATTAAAAAAGCTGAGAACTGATGAAAACATGACTTTAACACTCATTTCATGTTCCTGGGATGTCAGAATAGAGCTTTCTTTGCAAACTCACTTTATTGTCATATTTGAGTTTTCTGACGATGCCCTGATCAAAAAAGCTGAGAACTGATAAAACATGACTTTAACACTTATTTCATGTTCCTGGGATGTCAGAAAGAGCTTTCTTTGCTAAACTTATGTCCATGTCAGATTTGTGTTTCCTGACAAGGCAGAGATTTAAAAAGCTGAGAACTGATGAAAACATGACTTTAACACTCATTTCATGTTCCTGGGATGTCAGAATAGAGCTTTCTTTGCAAAACTCATGTTATTGTCATATTTGAGTTTTCTGACAAGGCCTGATCAAAAAGCTGAGAACTGATAAAAACATGACTTTAACACTCATTTCATGTTCCTGGGATGTCAGAATAGAGCTTTCTTTGCAAAACTCACGTTATTGTCATATTAGAGTTTTCTGACAAGGCCTGATCAAAAAAGCTGAGAACTGATGAAAACATGACTTTAACACTTATTTCATGTTCCTGGGATGTCAGAAAAGAGCTTTCTTTGCTAAACCTATGTCCATGTCATATTTGTTTTTTCCTGACAAGGCAGAGATTTAAAAGCTGAGAACTGATGAAAAACATGATTTTAACACTCATTTCATGTTCCTGGGATGTCAGAATAGAGCTTTCTTTGCAAAACTCACGTTATTGTCATATTTGAGTTTTCTGACAAGGCCTGATCAAAAAAGCTGAGAACTGATGAAAACATGACTTTAACACTTATTTCATGTTCCTGGGATGTCAGAATAGAGCTTTCTTTGCAAAACTCATGTTTTTGTCATATTTGAGTTTTCTGACAAGGCCTGATCAAAAAGCTGAGAACTGATGAAAACATGACTTTAACACTTATTTCATGTTCCTGGTGTCAGAATAGAGCTTTCTTTGCAAACTCATTTATTGTCATATTTGAGTTTTCTGACAAGGCCTGATCAAAAAGCTGAGAACTGATGAAAACATGATTTTAACACTCATTTCATGTTCCTGGGATGTCAGAATAGAGCTTTCTTTGCAAGAACTCATGTCCATGTCAGATTTGAGTTTTCTCTGACAAGGCCTGATTAAAAAGCTGAGAACTGATGAAAACATGATTTTAACACTCAGTTCATGTTCCTGGGATGTCAGAATAGAGCTTTCTTTGCTTTAAACTCACATTATTGTCATATTTGAGTTTTCTGACAAGGCCTAATCAAAAAGCTGAGAACTGATGAAAACATGATTTTAACACTCAGTTCATGTTCCTCGGATGTCAGAATAGAGCTTTCTTTGCAAACTCATGTCCATGTCAGATTTGTGTTTTCCTGATAAGGCAGAGAATTAAAAGCTGAGAACTGATTAAAAACATGATTTTAACACTCAGTTCATGTTCCTGGGATGTCAGAATAGAGCTTTCTTTGCAAAACTCACGTTATTGTCATATTAGAGTTTTCTGACAAGGCCTGATCAAAAAAGCTGAGAACTGATGAAACATGACTTTAACACTTATTTCATGTTCCTGGGATGTCAGAATAGAGCTTTCTTTGCAAACTCATGTATTGTCATATTTGAGTTTTCTGACAAGGCCTGATAAAAAAGCTGAGAACTGATGAAAACATGACTTTAACACTTATTCATTTCATGTTCCTGGGATGTCAGAATAGAGCTTTCTTTGCAAAACTCATTTATTGTCATATTTGAGTTTTCTGACAAGGCCTGATCAAAAAAATGAGAACTGATGAAAACATGACTTTAACACTTAGTTCATGTTCCTGGGATGTCAGAATAGAGCTTTCTTTGCTAAACTCATGTCCATTACAGATTTGGTTTCCTGACAAGGCAGAGATTTAAAAAGCTGAGAACTGATGAAAACATGACTTTAACACTCATTTCATGTTCCTGGGATGTCAGAATAGAGCTTTCTTTGCAAACTCATGTCCATGTCATATTTGAGTTTTCTGACAAGGCCTGATTAAAAAAGCTGAGAACTGATGAAAACATGATTTTAACACTCATTTCATGTTCCTGGGATGTCAGAATAGAGCTTTCTTTGCAAAACTCACGTTATTGTCATATTTGAGTTTTCTGACAAGGCCTGATCAAAAAAAGTGAGAACTGATGAAAACATGACTTTAACACTCATTTCATGTTCCTGGGATGTCAGAATAGAGCTTTCTTTGCAAAACTCTGTCCATTCAGATTTGTGTTTTCCTGACAAGGCAGAGATTTAAAAAGCTGAGAACTGAAAATATCTTAATCAAAAAAGATAAACTGATAAAACATTACTTAACACTCATTCATGTTCCTGGGATGTCAGAATAGAGCTTTCTTTGCAAAACTCATGTATTGTCATATTTGAGTTTTCTGACAAGGCCTGATCAAAAAAGCTGAGAACTGATGAAAACATGACTTTAACACTCATTTCATGTTCCTGGGATGTCAGAATAGAGCTTTCTTTGCAAAACTCATTTATTGTCATATTTGAGTTTTCTGACAAGGCCTGATCAAAAAAGCTGAGAACTGATGAAAACATGACTTTAACACTATTTCATGTTCCTGGGATGTCAGAATAGAGCTTTCTTTGCAAAACTCATGTATTGTCATATTTGAGTTTTCTGACAAGGCCCTGATCAAAAAGCTGAGAACTGATGAAAACATACTTTAACACTCATTTCATGTTCCTGGGATGTCAGAATAGAGCTTTCTTTGCAAAACTCATGTTATTGTCATATTTGAGTTTTCTGACAAGGCCTGATCAAAAAAGCTGAGAACTGATGAAAACATGACTTTAACACTCATTTCATGTTCCTGGGATGTCAGAATAGAGCTTTCTTTGCAAACTCATGTCCATGTCATATTTGAGTTTTCTGACAAGCCTGATCAAAAAAGCTGAGAACTGATGAAAACATGACTTTAACACTCATTTCATGTTCCTGGGATGTCAGAATAGAGCTTTCTTTGCAAACTCATGTCCATGTCATATTTGAGTTTTCTGACAAGGCCTGATTAAAAAAGCTGAGAACTGATGAAAACATGACTTTTACACTCATTTCATGTTCCTGGGATGTCAGAATAGAGCTTTCTTTGCAAACTCACTTTATTGTCATATTTGAGTTTTCTGACACGATGCCCTGATCAAAAAAGCTGAGAACTGATAAAACATGACTTTAACACTCATTTCATGTTCCTGGGATGTCAGAATAGAGCTTTCTTTGCAAAACTCACGTATTGTCATATTTGAGTTTTCTGACAAGGCCTGATCAAAAAAGCTGAGAACTGATGAAAACATGACTTTAACACTATTTCATGTTCCTGGGATGTCAGAATAAGCTTTCTTTGCAAACTCATGTCCATTCAATTTGAGTTTTCTGACAAGGCCCTGATTTAAAAAGCTGAGAACTGATGAAAACATGACTTTAACACTCATTTCATGTTCCTGGGATGTCAGAATAGAGCTTTCTTTGCAAAACTCATCCATGTCATATTTGAGTTTTCTGACAAGGCCTGATTAAAAAAGCTGAGAACTGATGAAAACATGACTTTAACACTATTTCATGTTCCTGGGATGTCAGAATAGAGCTTTCTTTGCAAAACTCTGTCCATGTCATATTTGAGTTTTCTGACAAGGCCTGATCAAAAAGCTGAGAACTGATGAAAACATGACTTTAACACTCATTTCATGTTCCTGGGATGTCAGAATAGAGCTTTCTTTGCTAAACTACTCCCATTCATATTTGTTTTTCTGACAAGGCAAGATTTAAAAAGCTGAGAACTGATGAAAACATGACTTTAACACTCATTTCATGTTCCTGGGATGTCAGAATAGAGCTTTCTTTGCAAAACTCATGCCATGTCATATTTGAGTTTTCTGACAAGGCCTGATTAAAAAGCTGAGAACTGATGAAAACATGACTTTAACACTCATTTCATGTTCCTGGGATGTCAGAATAGAGCTTTCTTTGCAAAACTCACTTTATTGTCATATTTGAGTTTTCTGACAATGCCCTGATCAAAAAGCTGAGAACTGATAAAACATGACTTTAACACTCATTTCATGTTCCTGGGATGTCAGAAAGAGCTTTCTTTGCTAAACTATGTCCATGTCAATTTGAGTTTTCTGACAAGGCAGAGATTTAAAAAGCTGAGAACTGATGAAAACATGATTTTAACACTCATTTCATGTTCCTGGATGTCAGAATAGAGCTTTCTTTGCAAAACTCACGTTATTGTCATATTTGAGTTTTCTGACAGGCCTGATCAAAAAAGCTGAGAACTGATGAAAACATGACTTTAACACTAATTTCATGTTCCTGGGATGTCAGAATAGAGCTTTCTTTGCAAAACTCATTTATTGTCATATTTGAGTTTTCTGACATGCCCTGATCAAAAAAGCTGAGAACTGATAAAACATGACTTTAACACTCATTTCATGTTCCTGGGATGTCAGAATAGAGCTTTCTTTGCAAACTCACTATTTTGTCATATTAGAGTTTTCTGACAAGGCCCTGATCAAAAAAGCTGAGAACTGATGAAAACAGACTTTAACACTTATTTCATGTTCCTGGGATGTCAGAAAAGAGCTTTCTTTGCTAAACTTATGTCCATTACAGATTTGTGTTTTCTGACAAGGCAGAGATTAAAAAGCTGAGAACTGATGAAAACATGACTTTAACACTCATTTCATGTTCCTGGGATGTCAGAATAGAGCTTTCTTTGCAAAACTCATGCCATGTCATATTTGAGTTTTCTGACAAGGCCTGATTAAAAAAGCTGAGAACTGATGAAACATGACTTTAACACTAATTTCATGTTCCTGGGATGTCAGAATAGAGCTTTCTTTGCACAACTCATGTCCATGTCATATTTGAGTTTTCTGACAAGGCAAAGATTTAAAAGCTGAGAACTGATGAAAACATGACTTTAACACTAATTTCATGTTCCTGGATGTCAGAATAGAGCTTTCTTTGCAAAACTCATGTCCATGTCATATTTGAATTTTCTGACAAGGCAAAGATTTAAAAAGCTGAGAACTGATGAAAACATGATTTTAACACTCAGTTCATGTTCCTGGGATGTCAGAATAGAGCTTTCTTTGCAAAACTCACGTTATTGTCATATTAGAGTTTTCTGACAAGGCCCTGATCAAAAAGCTGAGAACTGATGAAAACATGACTTTAACACTTATTTCATGTTCCTGGGATGTCAGAAAGAGCTTTCTTTGCTAAACTTATGTCCATTCAGATTTGTTTTCCTGACAAGGCAAGATTTAAAAAGCTGAGAACTGATGAAAACATGACTTTAACACTCAGTTCATGTTCCTCGGATGTCAGAATAGAGCTTTCTTTGCAAACTCATGCCCATGTCATATTTGAGTTTTCTGACAAGGCCTGATTAAAAAAGCTGAGAACTGATGAAAACATGACTTTAACACTAATTTCATGTTCCTGGGATGTCAGAATAGAGCTTTCTTTGCAAAACTCACTCATTGTCATATTTGAGTTTTCTGACGATGCCCTGATCAAAAAAGCTGAGAACTGATAAAACATGACTTTAACACTCATTTCATGTTCCTGGGATGTCAGAATAGAGCTTTCTTTGCAAACTCACGTTATTGTCATATTTGAGTTTTCTGACAAGGCCTAATCAAAAAGCTGAGAACTGATGAAAACATTTTTAACACTCATTCATGTTCCTCGGATGTCAGAATACAGCTTTCTTTGCAAACTCATGTCCATGTCAGATTTGTGTTTCCTGACAAGGCAGAGATTAAAAAGCTGAGAACTGATTAAAAACATGATTTTAACACTCAGTTCATGTTCCTGGGATGTCAGAATAGAGCTTTCTTTGCAAAACTCACATTATTGTCATATTAGAGTTTTCTGACAAGGCCTGATAAAAAAGCTAGAACTGATGAAAACATGACTTTAACACTTATTTCATGTTCCTGGGATGTCAGAAAAGAGCTTTCTTTGCTAAACTTATGTCCATTACAGATTTGTGTTTCTTACAAGGCAGAGATTTAAAAAGCTGAGAACTGATGAAAACATGACTTTAACACTCATTTCATGTTCCTGGGATGTCAGAATAGAGCTTTCTTTGCAAAACTCATGCCCATGTCATATTTGAGTTTTCTGACAAGGCCTGATTAAAAAAGCTGAGAACTGATGAAAACATGACTTTAACACTTATTTCATGTTCCTGGGATGTCAGAATAGAGCTTTCTTTGCAAACTCACTTTATTGTCATATTTGAGTTTTCTGACGATGCCCTATCAAAAAAGCTGAGAACTGATAAAAACATGACTTTTAACACTCATTTCATGTTCCTGGATGTCAGAAAAGAGCTTTCTTTGCTAAACTTATGTCCATGTCAGATTTGTGTTTCCTGACAAGGCAGAGATTAAAAAGCTGAGAACTGATTAAAACATGATTTAACAATCATTCATGTTCCTGGGATGTCAGAATAGAGCTTTGCTTTGCAAAACTCACGTTATTGTCATATTAGTTTTCTGACAAGGCCTGATCAAAAAGCTGAGAACTGATGAAAACATGACTTTAACACTCATTTCATGTTCCTGGATGTCAGAATAGAGCTTTCTTTGCAAACTCACTTTATTGTCATATTTGAGTTTTCTGACAAGGCCTGATCAAAAAAGCTGAGAACTGATGAAAACATGACTTTAACACTCATTCATGTTCCTGGGATGTCAGAATAGAGCTTTCTTTGCAAAACTCACTTATTGTCATATTTGAGTTTTCTGACAAGGCCTGATCAAAAAAGCTGAGAACTGATGAAACATGACTTTAACACTTATTTCATGTTCCTGGGATGTCAGAATAGAGCTTTCTTTGCCAAACTCACGTTATTGTCATATTTGAGTTTTCTGACAAGCCTAATCAAAAAAGCTGAGAACTGATGAAAACATGATTTTAACACTCATTTCATGTTCCTGGGATGTCAGAATAGAGCTTTCTTTGCAAACTCATGTCCATGTCAGATTTGTGTTTCCTGACAAGGCAGAGATTAAAAAGCTGAGAACTGATGAAAAACATGATTTTAACACTCATTTCATGTTCCTGGGATGTCAGAATGAGCTTTCTTTGCAAAACTCACGTTATTGTCATATTAAGTTTTCTGACAAGGCTGATCAAAAAAGCTGAGAACTGATGAAAAATGACTTTAACACTTATTTCATGTTCCTGGGATGTCAGAATAGAGCTTTCTTTCTTTGCAAAACTCATTTATTGTCATATTTGAGTTTTCTGACAAGGCCTGATAAAAAAGCTGAGAACTGATGAAAACATGACTTTAACACTTATTTCATGTTCCTGGGATGTCAGAATAGAGCTTTCTTTGCAAAACTCACTTTATTGTCATATTTGAGTTTTCTGACAAGGCCCTGATCAAAAAAATGAGAACTGATGAAAACATGACTTTAACACTCAGTTCATGTTCCTGGGATGTCAGAATAGAGCTTTCTTTGCTAAACTCATGTCCATTACAGATTTGAGTTTCTGACAAGGCCTGATTTAAAAAGCTGAGAACTGATGAAAACATGACTTTAACACTCATTTCATGTTCCTGGGATGTCAGAATAGAGCTTTCTTTGCAAACTCATGTCCATGTCATATTTGAGTTTTCTGACAAGGCCTGATTAAAAAAGCTGAGAACTGATGAAAACATGATTTTAACACTCATTTCATGTTCCTGGGATGTCAGAATAGAGCTTTCTTTGCAAAACTCACGTTATTGTCATATTTGAGTTTTCTGACAAGGCCTGATCAAAAAGCTGAGAACTGATGAAAACATGACTTTAACACTCATTTCATGTTCCTGGGATGTCAGAATAGAGCTTTCTTTGCAAAACTCATGTCCATGTCATATTTGAGTTTTCTGACAAGGCCTGATTAAAAAAGCTGAGAACTGATGAAAACATGACTTTTAACACTCATTTCATGTTCCTGGGATGTCAGAATAGAGCTTTCTTTGCAAAACTCACGTTATTGTCATATTAGAGTTTTCTGACAAGGCCTGATCAAAAAAGCTGAGAACTGATGAAACATGACTTTAACACTTATTTCATGTTCCTGGGATGTCAGAAAGAGCTTTCTTTGCTAAACTCATGTCCATTACAGATTTGTGTTTTCTGACAAGGCAGAGATTTAAAAAGCTGAGAACTGATGAAAACATGACTTTAACACTCATTTCATGTTCCTGGGATGTCAGAATAGAGCTTTCTTTGCAAAACTCATGTCCATGTCATATTTGAGTTTTCTGACAAGGCCTGATCAAAAAAGCTGAGAACTGATGAAACATGACTTTAACACTCATTTCATGTTCCTGGGATGTCAGAATAGAGCTTTCTTTGCAAAACTCACTTCATTGTCATATTTGAGTTTTCTGACAATGCCCTGATCAAAAAAGCTGAGAACTGATAAAACATGACTTTAACACTCATTTCATGTTCCTGGGATGTCAGAATAGAGCTTTCTTTGCAAACTCACGTTATTGTCATATTTGAGTTTTTCTGACAAGGCCTATCAAAAAGCTGAGAACTGATGAAAACATGACTTTAACACTATTTCATGTTCCTGGGATGTCAGAATAGAGCTTTCTTTGCAAACTCATGTCCATGTCATATTTGAGTTTTCTGACAAGGCCTGATTAAAAAAGCTGAGAACTGATGAAAACATGACTTTAACACTCATTTCATGTTCCTGGGATGTCAGAATAGCTTTCTTTGCAAAACTCACGTTATTGTCATATTGAGTTTTCTGACAAGGCCTGATCAAAAAAGCTGAGAACTGATGAAAACATGACTTTAACACTATTTCATGTTCCTGGGATGTCAGAAAAGAGCTTTCTTTGCTAAACTTATGTCCATGTCAGATTTGTGTTCCTGACAAGGCAGAGATTTAAAAAGCTGAGAACTGATGAAAACATGATTTTAACACTCATTTCATGTTCCTGGGATGTCAGAATAGAGCTTTCTTTGCCAAACTCACTTTATTGTCATATTTGAGTTTTCTGACAATGCCTGATCAAAAAAATGAGAACTGATAAAACATGACTTTAACACTCATTTCATGTTCCTGGGATGTCAGAATAGAGCTTTCTTTGCAAACTCACGTTATTGTCATATTTGAGTTTTCTGACAAGCCTGATCAAAAAAGCTGAGAACTGATGAAAACATGACTTTAACACTTATTTCATGTTCCTGGGATGTCAGAATAGAGCTTTCTTTGCAAAACTCATGTCCATGTCATATTTGAGTTTTCTGACAAGCCTGATTAAAAAAGCTGAGAACTGATGAAAACATGACTTTAACACTCATTTCATGTTCCTGGGATGTCAGAATAGAGCTTTCTTTGCAAAACTCACTTATTGTCATATTTGAGTTTTCTGACAAGGCCCTGATCAAAAAGCTGAGAACTGATGAAAACATGACTTTAACACTCATTTCATGTTCCTGGGATGTCAGAAAAGAGCTTTCTTTGCTAAACTTATGTCCATGTCAGATTTGTGTTTCCTGACAAGGCAGAGATTTAAAAAAGCTGAGAACTGATGAAAACATGATTTAACACTCATTTCATGTTCCTGGGATGTCAGAATAGAGCTTTCTTTGCAAACTCATGTCCATGTCATATTTGAGTTTTCTGACAAGGCCTGATTAAAAAAGCTGAGAACTGATGAAAACATGACTTTAACACTAATTTCATGTTCCTGGATGTCAGAATAGAGCTTTTCTTTGCAAAACTCACTTTATTGTCATATTTGAGTTTTCTGACAAGCCTGATCAAAAAGCTGAGAACTGATGAAAAAATGACTTTAACACTCATTTCATGTTCCTGGGATGTCAGAATAGAGCTTTCTTTGCAAAACTCACTTATTGTCATATTTGAGTTTTCTGACAAGGCCTGATCAAAAAGCTGAGAACTGATGAAAACATGACTTTAACACTCATTTCATGTTCCTGGGATGTCAGAATAGAGCTTTCTTTGCAAGACTCATGTCCATGTCATATTTGAGTTTTCTGACAAGGCCTGATTAAAAAAGCTGAGAACTGATAAAACATGACTTTTACACTCATTTCATGTTCCTGGGATGTCAGAATAGAGCTTTCTTTGCAAACTCACTTTATTGTCATATTTGAGTTTTCTGACAAGGCCCTGATCAAAAAAGCTGAGAACTGATAAAACATGACTTTAACACTCATTTCATGTTCCTGGGATGTCAGAATAGAGCTTTCTTTGCAAAACTCATGTCCTTGTCATATTAGAGTTTTCTGACAAGGCCCTGATCAAAAAGCTGAGAACTGATGAAACAATGACTTTAACACTTATTTCATGTTCCTGGGATGTCAGAAAGAGCTTTCTTTGCTAACTTATGTCCATTCAGATTTGTGTTTCCTGACAAGGCAAGATTTAAAAAGCTGAGAACTGATGAAAACATGACTTTAACACTCATTTCATGTTCCTGGGATGTCAGAATAGAGCTTTCTTTGCAAAACTCATGCCATGTCATTTTTGAGTTTCTGACAAGGCCTGATTAAAAAAGCTGAGAACTGATGAAAACATGACTTTAACACTCATTTCATGTTCCTGGGATGTCAGAATAGAGCTTTCTTTGCAAAACTCATGTCCATGTCATATTTGAGTTTCTGACAAGGCAAAGATTTAAAAAGCTGAGAACTGATGAAAACATGACTTTAACACTCATTTCATGTTCCTGGGATGTCAGAATAGAGCTTTCTTTGCAAACTCATGTCCATGTCATATTTGAGTTTTTGACAAGGCCTGATTTAAAAAGCTGAGAACTGATGAAAACATGATTTTAACACTCAGTTCATGTTCCTGGGATGTCAGAATAGAGCTTTCTTTGCAAAACTCACGTTATTGTCATATTTGAGTTTTCTGACAAGGCCCTGATCAAAAAAGCTGAGAACTGATGAAAACATGACTTTAACACTCATTTCATGTTCCTGGGATGTCAGAATAGAGCTTTCTTTGCTAAACTCATGTCCATTACAGATTTGTGTTTCCTGACAAGGCAGAGATTAAAAAGCTGAGAACTGATGAAAACATGACTTTAACACTCATTTCATGTTCCTGGGATGTCAGAATAGAGCTTTCTTTGCAAAACTCATCATGCCCATGTCATATTTGAGTTTTCTGACAAGGCCTGATTAAAAAAGCTGAGAACTGATGAAAACATGACTTTAACACTCATTTCATGTTCCTGGGATGTCAGAATAGAGCTTTCTTTGCAAAACTCACTTATTGTCATATTTGAGTTTTCTGACAAGGCCTGATCAAAAAAGCTGAGAACTGATGAAAACATGACTTTAACACTCATTTCATGTTCCTGGATGTCAGAATAGAGCTTTCTTTGCAAAACTCACGTTATTGTCATATTTGAGTTTTCTGACAAGGCCTGATCAAAAAAGCTGAGAACTGATGAAAACATGATTTTAACACTCATTTCATGTTCCTCGGATGTCAGAATAGAGCTTTCTTTGCAAACTCATGTCCATGTCAGATTTGTGTTTCCTGACAAGGCAGAGATTAAAAAGCTGAGAACTGATGAAAACATGATTTTAACACTCACTCATTTCATGTTCCTGGATGTCAGAATAGAGCTTTCTTTGCAAAACTCTCACATATTGTCATATTGAGTTTTCTGACAAGGCCTGATAAAAAAGCTGAGAACTGATGAAAACATGACTTTAACACTCATTTCATGTTCCTGGGATGTCAGAAAGAGCTTTCTTTGCTAAACTTATGTCCATTACAGATTGTGTTTCCTGACAAGGCAGAGATTTAAAAAGCTGAGAACTGATGAAAACATGACTTTAACACTCATTTCATGTTCCTGGGATGTCAGAATAGAGCTTTCTTTGCAAAACTCATGCCATGTCATATTTGAGTTTTTCTGACAAGGCCTGATTAAAAAAGCTGAGAACTGATGAAACATGACTTTACCACTCATTTCATGTTCCTGGGATGTCAGAATAGAGCTTTCTTTGCAAAACTCACTTTATTGTCATATTTGAGTTTTCTGACAAGGCCCTGATCAAAAAAGCTGAGAACTGATGAAAACATGACTTTAACACTCATTTCATGTTCCTGGGATGTCAGAAAAGAGCTTTCTTTGCTAAACTTATGTCCATGTCAGATTTGTGTTTCCTGACAAGGCAGAGATTTAAAAAGCTGAGAACTGATGATTAAAACATGATTTTAACATCATTTCATGTTCCTGGATGTCAGAATAGAGCTTTCTTTGCAAACTCACGTTATTGTCATATTTGAGTTTTCTGACAAGCCTGATCAAAAAGCTGAGAACTGATGAAAACATGACTTTAACACTCATTTCATGTTCCTGGATGTCAGAATAGAGCTTTCTTTGCAAAACTCACTTTATTGTCATATTTGAGTTTTCTGACAAGGCCTGATCAAAAAAGCTGAGAACTGATGAAAACATGACTTTAACACTCATTTCATGTTCCTGGGATGTCAGAATAGAGCTTTCTTTGCAAAACTCACTGTATTGTCATATTTGAGTTTTCTGACAAGGCCCTGATCAAAAAAATGAGAACTGATGAAAACATGACTTTAACACTTATTTCATGTTCCTGGGATGTCAGAATAGAGCTTTCTTTGCTAAACTTATGTCCATTACAGATTTGTGTTTCTGACAAGGCAGAGATTTAAAAAGCTGAGAACTGATGAAAACATGACTTTAACACTCATTTCATGTTCCTGGGATGTCAGAATAGAGCTTTCTTTGCAAAACTCATGTCCATGTCATATTTGAGTTTTCTGACAAGGCCTGATCAAAAAAGCTGAGAACTGATGAAAACATGATTTTAACACTCAGTTCATGTTCCTGGGATGTCAGAATAGAGCTTTCTTTGCAAAACTCACGTTATTGTCATATGAGTTTTCTGACAAGGCCTGATAAAAAAAGCTGAGAACTGATGAAAACATGACTTTAACACTTATTTCATGTTCCTGGGATGTCAGAAAGAGCTTTCTTTGCTAAACTTATGTCCATTACAGATTTGTGTTTCCTGACAAGCAGAGATTTAAAAAGCTGAGAACTGATGAAAACATGACTTTTACACTCATTTCATGTTCCTGGGATGTCAGAATAGAGCTTTCTTTGCAAACTCATGCCATGTCATATTTGAGTTTTCTGACAAGGCCTGATTAAAAAAGCTGAGAACTGATGAAAACATGACTTTAACACTTATTTCATGTTCCTGGATGTCAGAATAGAGCTTTCTTTGCAAAACTCACTTTATTGTCATATTGAGTTTTCTGACAATGCCCTGATCAAAAAGCTGAGAACTGATAAAACATGACTTTAACACTCATTTCATGTTCCTGGATGTCAGAATAGAGCTTTCTTTGCAAAACTCATGTCCATTGTCATATTAAGTTTTCTGACAAGGCCTGATCAAAAAGCTGAGAACTGATGAAAACATGACTTTAACACTAATTTCATGTTCCTGGGATGTCAGAATAGAGCTTTCTTTGCAAAACTCACTTTATTGTCATATTTGAGTTTTCTGACAAGGCCTGATCAAAAAAGCTGAGAACTGATGAAAACATGACTTTAACACTCATTTCATGTTCCTGGGATGTCAGAATAGAGCTTTCTTTGCAAAACTCATTTATTGTCATATTTGAGTTTTCTGACAATGGCCCTGATCAAAAAGCTGAGAACTGATGAAAACATGACTTTAACACTCATTTCATGTTCCTGGGATGTCAGAATAGAGCTTTCTTTGCAAACTCCTTTTTGTCATATTTGATTTTTCTGACAAGGCCTGATCAAAAAAGCTGAGAACTGATGAAAACATGACTTTAACACTTATTTCATGTTCCTGGATGTCAGAATAGAGCTTTCTTTGCAAGACTCATGTCCATGTCATATTTGAGTTTTCTGACAAGGCCTGATTAAAAAGCTGAGAACTGATGAAAACATGACTTTAACACTAATTTCATGTTCCTGGATGTCAGAATAGAGCTTTCTTTGCAAAACTCACTTCATTGTCATATTTGAGTTTTCTGACAAGGCCCTGATCAAAAAGCTGAGAACTGATAAAACATGACTTTAACACTCATTTCATGTTCCTGGGATGTCAGAATAGAGCTTTCTTTGCAAACTCTGTTTATGTCATATTTGAGTTTTCTGACAAGGCCTGATCAAAAAGCTGAGAACTGATGAAAACATGACTTTACACTCATTTCATGTTCCTGGGATGTCAGAATAGAGCTTTCTTTGCAAACTCATGTCCATGTCATATTTGAGTTTTCTGACAAGGCCTGATCAAAAAAGCTGAGAACTGATGAAAACATGACTTTAACACTCATTTCATGTTCCTGGGATGTCAGAATACAGCTTTCTTTGCAAACTCATGTCCATGTCATATTTGAGTTTTCTGACAAGGCCTGATTAAAAAAAAGCTGAGAACTGATGAAAACATGACTTTTGCACTAATTTCATGTTCCTGGGATGTCAGAATAGAGCTTTCTTTGCAAACTCACTTTATTGTCATATTTGAGTTTTCTGACAAGGCCTGATCAAAAAGCTGAGAACTGATAAAACATGACTTTAACACTCATTTCATGTTCCTGGGATGTCAGAATAGAGCTTTCTTTGCAAACTCCGTATTGTCATATTAGAGTTTTCTGACAAGGCCTGATCAAAAAAGCTGAGAACTGATGAAAACATGACTTTAACACTTATTTCATGTTCCTGGGATGTCAGAAAAGAGCTTTCTTTGCTAAACTTATGTCCATTCATATTTGAGTTTCCTGACAAGGCCTGATTTAAAAAGCTGAGAACTGATGAAAACATGACTTTAACACTCATTTCATGTTCCTGGGATGTCAGAATAGAGCTTTCTTTGCAAAACTCATGTCCATGTCATATTTGAGTTTTCTGACAAGGCCTGATTAAAAAAGCTGAGAACTGATGAAAACATGACTTTAACACTCATTTCATGTTCCTGGGATGTCAGAATAGAGCTTTCTTTGCAAACTCATGTCCATGTCATATTTGATTTTCTGACAAGGCAAAGATTTAAAAAGCTGAGAACTGATGAAAAATGACTTTAACACTAATTTCATGTTCCTGGGATGTCAGAATAGAGCTTTCTTTGCACAACTCATGTCCATGTCATATTTGAGTTTTCTGACAAGGCAAAGATTTAAAAAGCTGAGAACTGATGAAAACATGATTTTAACACTCAGTTCATGTTCCTGGGATGTCAGAATAGCTTTCTTTGCAAAACTCACGTTATTGTCATATTTGAGTTTTCTGACAAGGCCCTGATCAAAAAGCTGAGAACTGATGAAAACATGACTTTAACACTTATTTCATGTTCCTGGGATGTCAGAAAGAGCTTTCTTTGCTAAACTTATGTCCTTACAGATTTGTGTTTCCTGACAAGGCAGAGATTTAAAAGCTGAGAACTGATGAAAACATGACTTTAACACTCATTTCATGTTCCTGGGATGTCAGAATAGAGCTTTCTTTGCAAAACTCACTCTTGTCATATTTGAGTTTTCTGACAAGGCCCTGATCAAAAAAGCTGAGAACTGATAAAACATGACTTTAAACACTCATTTCATGTTCCTGGGATGTCAGAATAGAGCTTTCTTTGCAAAACTCACGTTATTGTCATATTTGAGTTTTCTGACAAGGCCTGATCAAAAAAGCTGAGAACTGATGAAAACATGATTTTAACACTCAGTTCATGTTCCTCGGATGTCAGAATAGAGCTTTCTTTGCAAACTCATGTCCATGTCATATTTGTGTTTCCTGACAAGCGGATTAAAAAGCTGAGAACTGATGAAAACATGATTTTAACACTCAGTTTCATGTTCCTGGGATGTCAGAATAGAGCTTTCTTTGCAAAACTCACGTTATTGTCATATTTGAGTTTTCTGACAAGGCCTGATAAAAAAAGCTGAGAACTGATAAAACATGACTTTAAACACTTATTTCATGTTCCTGGGATGTCAGAAAGAGCTTTCTTTGCAAACTTATGTCCATTCAGATTTGTGTTCCTGACAAGGCAGAGATTTAAAAAGCTGAGAACTGATGAAAACATGACTTTAACACTCATTTCATGTTCCTGGGATGTCAGAATAGAGCTTTCTTTGCAAAACTCATCCCATGTCATATTTGAGTTTTCTGACAAGGCCTGATTAAAAAAGCTGAGAACTGATGAAAACATGACTTTAACACTTATTTCATGTTCCTGGGATGTCAGAATAGAGCTTTCTTTGCAAACTCACTTTTTGTCATATTTGAGTTTTCTGACAATGCCCTGATCAAAAAAGCTGAGAACTGATGAAAACATGACTTTAACACTCATTTCATGTTCCTGGGATGTCAGAAAAGAGCTTTCTTTGCTAAACTATGTCCATGTCATATTTGTGTTTTCTGACAAGGCCAGATTTAAAAAGCTGAGAACTGATGAAAACATGATTTTAACACTCAGTTCATGTTCCTGGGATGTCAGAATAGAGCTTTCTTTGCAAAACTCACGTTATTGTCATATTTGAGTTTTCTGACAAGGCCTGATCAAAAAAGCTGAGAACTGATGAAAACATGACTTTAACACTCATTTCATGTTCCTGGGATGTCAGAATAGAGCTTTCTTTGCAAAACTCACTTTATTGTCATATTTGAGTTTTCTGACAAGGCCCTGATCAAAAAAGCTGAGAACTGATGAAAACATGACTTTAACACTCATTTCATGTTCCTGGGATGTCAGAATAGAGCTTTCTTTGCAAAACTCACTTATTGTCATATTAGTTTTCTGACAAGGCCTGATAAAAAAAAGCTGAGAACTGATGAAAACATGACTTTAACACTCATTTCATGTTCCTGGGATGTCAGAATAGAGCTTTCTTTGCCAAACTCACGTTATTGTCATATTTGAGTTTTCTGACAAGGCCTAATCAAAAAAGCTGAGAACTGATGAAAACATGATTTTAACACTCAGTTCATGTTCCTGGGATGTCAGAATAGAGCTTTCTTTGCAAACTCATGTCCATGTCAGATTTGTGTTTTCCTGACAAGGCAGAGAATTAAAAAGCTGAGAACTGATTATTAAAACATGATTTTAACACTCATCATTCATGTTCCTGGGATGTCAGAATAGAGCTTTCTTTGCAAACTCACGTTATTTTCATATTAAGTTTTCTGACAAGGCCTGATAAAAAAAGCTGAGAACTGATGAAAACATGACTTTAACACTCATTTCATGTTCCTGGGATGTCAGAATAGAGCTTTCTTTGCAAACTCACTTTATTGTCATATTTGAGTTTTCTGACAAGGCCTGATAAAAAAGCTGAGAACTGATGAAAACATGACTTTAACACTTATTTCATGTTCCTGGGATGTCAGAATAGAGCTTTCTTTGCAAAACTCATTTATTGTCATATTTGAGTTTTCTGACAATGCCCTGATCAAAAAAAATGAGAACTGATGAAAACATGACTTTAACACTTATTCATGTTCCTGGGATGTCAGAATAGAGCTTTCTTTGCTAAACTTATGTCCATTACAGATTTGTGTTTCCTGACAAGGCGAGATTTAAAAGCTGAGAACTGATGAAAACATGACTTTAACACTCATTTCATGTTCCTGGATGTCAGAATAAGAGCTTTCTTTGCAAAACTCATGTCCATGTCATATTTGAGTTTTCTGACAAGGCCTGATTAAAAAAAGCTGAGAACTGATGAAAACATGATTTTAACACTCAGTTCATGTTCCTGGGATGTCAGAATAGAGCTTTCTTTGCAAAACTCACGTTATTGTCATATTAGAGTTTTCTGACAAGGCCTGATCAAAAAAGCTGAGAACTGATGAAAACATGACTTTAACACTCATTTCATGTTCCTGGGATGTCAGAAAAGAGCTTTCTTTGCTAAACTTATGTCCATTCAGATTTGGTGTTTCCTGACAAGCCTGATCAAAAAGCTGAGAACTGATGAAAACATGACTTTAACACTCATTTCATGTTCCTGGGATGTCAGAATAGAGCTTTCTTTGCAAAACTCATGTCCATGTCATATTTGAGTTTTCTGACAAGGCCTGATAAAAAAAGCTGAGAACTGATGAAAACATGACTTTAACACTTATTTCATGTTCCTGGGATGTCAGAATAGAGCTTTCTTTGCAAAACTCACTTTATTGTCATATTTGAGTTTTCTGACAAGGCCCTATCAAAAAAGCTGAGAACTGATAAAACATGACTTTTAACACTCATTTCATGTTCCTGGGATGTCAGAATAGAGCTTTCTTTGCAAAACTCATGTCCATGTCATATTTGAGTTTTCTGACAAGGCCTGATTAAAAAAAATGAGAACTGATGAAAACATGACTTTTGCACTCATTTCATGTTCCTGGGATGTCCGAATAGAGCTTTCTTTGCAAAACTTCCTTTATTGTCAAACTTGAGTTTTCTGACGATGCCCTGATCAAAAAAGCTGAGAACTGATTAAAACATGACATTAATACTCATTTCATGTTCCTGGGATGTCAGAATAGAGCTTTCTTTGCAAAACTCATGCCCATGTCATATTTGAGTTTTCTGACAAGGCCTGATCAAAAAAGCTGAGAACTGATGAAAACATGACTTTAACACTCATTTCATGTTCATGGGATGTCAGAATAGAGCTTTCTTTGCAAACTCATGTCCATGTCATATTTGAGTTTTCTGACAAGGCAAAGATTTAAAAAGCTGAGAACTGATGAAAACATGACTTTAACACTCATTTCATGTTCCTGGGATGTCAGAATAGAGCTTTCTTTGCAAACTCATGTCCATGTCATATTTGAGTTTTCTGACAAGGCCTGATTAAAAAAGCTGAGAACTGATGAAAACATGACTTTTACACTATTTCATGTTCCTGGGATGTCAGAATAGAGCTTTCTTTGCAAAACTCATTTATTGTCATATTTGAGTTTTCTGACAAGCCTGATCAAAAAATGAGAACTGATAAAACATGACTTTAACACTCATTTCATGTTCCTGGGATGTCAGAATAGAGCTTTCTTTGCCAAACTCACGTTATTGTCATATTTGAGTTTTCTGACAAGGCCTATCAAAAAAGCTGAGAACTGATGAAAACATGACTTTAACACTCATTTCATGTTCCTGGATGTCAGAATAGAGCTTTCTTTGCAAACTCATGTCCATGTCATATTTGAGTTTTCTGACAAGGCCTGATTAAAAAAGCTGAGAACTGATGAAAACATGACTTTAACACTCATTTCATGTTCCTGGGATGTCAGAATAGAGCTTTCTTTGCAAAACTCATGTTATTGTCATATTTGAGTTTTCTGACAAGGCCTGATCAAAAAAGCTGAGAACTGATGAAAACATGACTTTAACACTTATTTCATGTTCCTGGGATGTCAGAAAAGAGCTTTCTTTGCTAATCTTATGTCCATGTCAGATTTGTTTTTCCTGACAAGGCAGAGATTTAAAAGCTGAGAACTGATTAAAAACATGATTTAACACTCAGTTCATGTTCCTGGGATGTCAGAAAGAGCTTTCTTTGCAAAACTCACGTTATTGTCATATTAGAGTTTTCTGACAAGGCCTGAAAAAAAAGCTGAGAACTGATGAAAACATGACTTTAACACTCATTTCATGTTCCTGGGATGTCAGAATAGAGCTTTCTTTGCAAACTCATGTTTTTGTCATATTTGAGTTTTCTGACAAGGCCCTGATCAAAAAAGCTGAGAACTGATGAACAATGACTTTAACACTCATTTCATGTTCCTGGGATGTCAGAATAGAGCTTTCTTTGCAAAACTCATGTCCATGTCATATTTGAGTTTTCTGACAAGCCTGATTAAAAAAGCTGAGAACTGATGAAAACATGACTTTAACACTCATTTCATGTTCCTGGGATGTCAGAATAGAGCTTTCTTTGCAAAACTCACTTTATTGTCATATTTGAGTTTTCTGACAAGGCCTGTTCAAAAAAGCTGAGAACTGATGAAAACATGATTTTAACACTCATTTCATGTTCCTGGGATGTCAGAATAGAGCTTTCTTTGCAAACTCATGTCCATGTCAGATTTGAGTTTTCTGACAAGCCCTGATCAAAAAAGCTGAGAACTGATGAAAACATGACTTTAACACTAATTTCATGTTCCTGGGATGTCAGAATAGAGCTTTCTTTGCACAACTCCTGTCCATGTCATATTTGATTTTCTGACAACAAAGATTTAAAAAGCTGAGAACTGATGAAAACATGATTTTAACACTCAGTTCATGTTCCTGGGATGTCAGAATAGAGCTTTCTTTGCAAAACTCACGTTATTGTCATATTAGAGTTTTCTGACAAGGCCTGATCAAAAAAGCTGAGAACTGATGAAAACATGACTTTAACACTTATTTCATGTTCCTGGGATGTCAGAAAAGAGCTTTCTTTGCTAAACTTATGTCCATTACAGATTTGTTTTTCCTGACAAGGCCTGATTAAAAAAGCTGAGAACTGATGAAAACATGACTTTAACACTCATTTCATGTTCCTGGGATGTCAGAATAGAGCTTTCTTTGCACAACTCATGTCCATGTCATATTTGAGTTTTCTGACAAGGCCTGATTAAAAAAGCTGAGAACTGATGAAACATGACTTTTGCACTAATTTCATGTTCCTGGGATGTCAGAATAGAGCTTTCTTTGCAAACTCACGTTATTGTCATATTTGAGTTTTCTGACAAGGCCTGATCAAAAAAGCTGAGAACTGATGAAAACATGATTTTAACACTCAGTTCATGTTCCTCGGATGTCAGAATAGAGCTTTCTTTGCAAACTCATGTCCATGTCATATTTGTGTTTCCTGACAAGGCAAAGATTTAAAAAGCTGAGAACTGATGAAAACATGATTTTAACACTCATTCATGTTCCTGGGATGTCAGAATAGAGCTTTCTTTGCAAACTCACGTTATGTCATATTTGAGTTTTCTGACAAGGCCTGATCAAAAAGCTGAGAACTGATGAAAACATGATTTTAACACTCATTTCATGTTCCTGGGATGTCAGAATAGAGCTTTCTTTGCAAACTCATGTCCATGTCATATTTGAGTTTTTCTGACAAGGCATGATGATTAAAAAAGCTGAGAACTGATGAAAACATGACTTTAACACTTATTTCATGTTCCTGGGATGTCAGAATAGAGCTTTCTTTGCAAAACTCACTTTATTATCATATTTGAGTTTTCTGACAAGGCCCTGATCAAAAAGCTGAGAACTGATGAAAACATGACTTTAACACTTATTCATGTTCCTGGGATGTCAGAATAGAGCTTTCTTTGCTAAACTTATGTCCATGTCAGATTTGTGTTTTCTGACAAGGCAGAGATTAAAAAGCTGAGAACTGATGAAAAACATGATTTTAACACTCAGTTCATGTTCCTGGGATGTCAGAATAGAGCTTTCTTTGCAAACTCACGTTATTGTCATATTTGAGTTTTCTGACAAGGCCTAATCAAAAAAGCTGAGAACTGATAAAAACATGACTTTAACACTCATTTCATGTTCCTGGGATGTCAGAATAGAGCTTTCTTTGCAAAACTCACGTTACTGTCATATTAGAGTTTTCTGACAAGGCCTGATCAAAAAAGCTGAGAACTGATGAAAACATGACTTTAACACTTATTTCATGTTCCTGGGATGTCAGAAAAGAGCTTTCTTTGCTAAACCTATGTCCATGTCAGATTTGTGTTTCCTGACAAGGCAGAGATTTAAAAAGCTGAGAACTGATTAAAACATGACTTTTAACACTCATTCATGTTCCTGGGATGTCAGAATAGAGCTTTCTTTGCAAAACTCACGTTATTGTCATATTAGAGTTTTCTGACAAGGCCTGATAAAAAAAGCTGAGAACTGATGAAAACATGACTTTAACACTCATTTCATGTTCCTGGGATGTCAGAATAGAGCTTTCTTTGCAAACTCATGTTTTTGTCATATTTGAGTTTTCTGACAAGGCCTGATCAAAAAAGCTGAGAACTGATGAAAACATGACTTTAACACTTATTTCATGTTCCTGGGATGTCAGAATAGAGCTTTCTTTGCAAAACTCACGTTATTGTCATATTTGATTTTCTGACAAGGCCTAATCAAAAAGCTGAGAACTGATGAAAACATGATTTTAACACTCAGTTCATGTTCCTGGGATGTCAGAATAGAGCTTTCTTTGCAAAACTCATGTCCATGTCAGATTTGTGTTTCCTGACAAGGCAAAGATTCAAAAAGCTGAGAACTGATGAAAACATGATTTAACACTCATTTCATGTTCCTGGGATGTCAGAATAGAGCTTTCTTTGCCAAACTCACATTATTGTCATATTTGAGTTTTCTGACAAGGCCTAATCAAAAAGCTGAGAACTGATGAAAACATGATTTTAACACTCAGTTCATGTTCCTCGGATGTCAGAATAGAGCTTTCTTTGCAAACTCATGTCCATGTCAGATTTGTGTTTCCTGACAAGGCAGATAATTAAAAGCTGAGAACTGATTAAAAACATGATTTAACACTCAGTTCATGTTCCTGGGATGTCAGAATAGAGCTTTCTTTGCAAAACTCACGTTATTGTCATATTAGAGTTTTCTGACAAGGCCTGATAAAAAAAGCTAAGAACTGATGAAAACATGACTTTAACACTTATTTCATGTTCCTGGGATGTCAGAAAGAGCTTTCTTTGCTAAACTTATGTCCATTACAGATTTGTTTTTCCTGACAAGGCAGAGATTTAAAAAGCTGAGAACTGATGAAAACATGACTTTAACACTCATTTCATGTTCCTGGGATGTCAGAATAGAGCTTTTTTTGCCAAACTCACATTATTGTCATATTTGAGTTTTCTGACAAGGCCTGATCAAAAAAGCTGAGAACTGATGAAAACATGACTTTAACACTCATTTCATGTTCCTGGGATGTCAGAATAGAGCTTTCTTTGCAAAACTCTGCCCATGTCATATTTGAGTTTTCTGACAATGCCCTGATCAAAAAAATGAGAACTGATGAAAACATGACTTTAACACTTATTTCATGTTCCTGGGATGTCAGAAAAGAGCTTTCTTTGCTAAACTTATGTCCATGTCAGATTTGTGTTTCTGTAAGGCAGAGATTTAAAAAGCTGAGAACTGATTATTAAAACATGATTTTAACACTCAGTTCATGTTCCTGGGATGTCAGAATAGAGCTTTCTTTGCAAACTCACGTTATTGTCATATTTGAGTTTTCTGACAAGGCCTAATCAAAAAAGCTGAGAACTGATAAAACATGACTTTAACACTCATTTCATGTTCCTGGGATGTCAGAATAGAGCTTTCTTTGCAAAACTCACGTTATTGTCATATTAGAGTTTTCTGACAAGGCCTGATCAAAAAAGCTGAGAACTGATGAAAACATGACTTTAACACTTATTTCATGTTCCTGGGATGTCAGAAAGAGCTTTCTTTGCTAAACTTATGTCCATTCAGATTTGTGTTTCCTGACAAGGCAGATTTAAAAAGCTGAGAACTGATGATTAAAACATTATTAACACTCATTTCATGTTCCTGGGATGTCAGAATAGAGCTTTCTTTGCAAACTCACTTTATTGTCATATTTGAGTTTTCTGACAAGGCCTGATCAAAAAAGCTGAGAACTGATGAAAACATGACTTTAACACTCATTTCATGTTCCTGGGATGTCAGAATAGAGCTTTCTTTGCAAACTCACGTTATTGTCATATTTGAGTTTTCTGACAAGGCCTGAATCAAAAAAGCTGAGAACTGATGAAAACATGACTTTAACACTCATTTCATGTTCCTGGGATGTCAGAAAAGAGCTTTCTTTGCAAAACTCATGTCCATGTCATATTTGAGTTTTCTGACAAGGCAAAGATTTAAAAAGCTGAGAACTGATGAAAACATGATTTTAACACTTAGTTCATGTTCCTGGATGTCAGAATAGAGCTTTCTTTGCAAAACTCACGTTATTGTCATATTTGAGTTTTCTGACAAGGCCTGATCAAAAAAGCTGAGAACTGATGAAAACATGACTTTAACACTATTTCATGTTCCTGGGATGTCAGAAAAGAGCTTTCTTTGCTAAACTTATGTCCATTCAGATTTGTGTTTCCTGTAGGCAGAGATTTAAAAAGCTGAGAACTGATGAAAAACATGATTTTAACACTCATTTCATGTTCCTGGGATGTCAGAATAGAGCTTTCTTTGCCAAACTCACGTTATTGTCATATTTGAGTTTTCTGACAAGGCCTGATCAAAAAAGCTGAGAACTGATGAAAACATGACTTTACACTCATTTCATGTTCCTGGGATGTCAGAATAGAGCTTTCTTTGCAAAACTCACGTTATTGTCATATTTGAGTTTTCTGACAAGGCCTGATCAAAAAAAGCTGAGAACTGATGAAAACATGACTTTAACACTTATTTCATGTTCCTGGGATGTCAGAATAGAGCTTTCTTTGCAAACTCATGTCCATGTCATATTTGTGTTTCCTGACAAGGCAGAGATTTAAAAAGCTGAGAACTGATGAAAAACATGATTTTAACACTCATTTCATGTTCCTGGGATGTCAGAATAGAGCTTTCTTTGCAAAACTCACGTTATTGTCATATTTGAGTTTTTCTGACAAGGCCTGATCAAAAAAGCTGAGAACTGATGAAAACATGACTTTAACACTTATTTCATGTTCCTGGGATGTCAGAATAGAGCTTTCTTTGCAAAACTCATGTTTTTGTCATATTTGAGTTTTCTGACAAGGCCTGATCAAAAAAGCTGAGAACTGATGAAAACATGACTTTAACACTCATTTCATGTTCCTGGGATGTCAGAATAGAGCTTTCTTTGCAAAACTCATGTCCATGTCATATTTGAGTTTTCTGACAAGGCCTGATTAAAAAAGCTGAGAACTGATGAAAACATGACTTTTGCACTCATTTCATGTTCCTGGGATGTCAGAATAGAGCTTTCTTTGCAAACTCATTATGTCATATTTGAGTTTTCTGACAATGCCTTGATTCAAAAAGCTGAGAACTGATGAAAACATGACTTTAACACTCAGTTCATGTTCCTGGGATGTCAGAATAGAGCTTTCTTTGCAAAACTCATGTCCATGTCATATTTGAGTTTTCTGACAAGCCCTGATCAAAAAGCTGAGAACTGATGAAAACATGACTTTTAACACTCATTTCATGTTCCTGGGATGTCAGAATAGAGCTTTCTTTGCAAACTCATGTCCATGTCATATTTGAGTTTTGACAAGGCAAAGATTTAAAAAGCTGAGAACTGATGAAAACATGACTTTTAACACTCAGTTCATGTTCCTGGGATGTCAGAATAGAGCTTTCTTTGCAAAACTCACGTTATTGTCATATTAAGTTTTCTGACAAGGCCTGATCAAAAAAGCTGAGAACTGATGAAAACATGACTTTAACACTTTTCATGTTCCTGGGATGTCAGAAAGAGCTTTCTTTGCTAAACTTATGTCCATGTCATATTTGGTTTTCCTGACAAGGCCTGATAAAAAAGCTGAGAACTGATGAAAACATGACTTTAACACTCATTTCATGTTCCTGGGATGTCAGAATAGAGCTTTCTTTGCAAAACTCATGTCCATGTCATATTTGAGTTTTCTGACAAGGCCTGATTAAAAAAGCTGAGAACTGATGAAAACATGACTTTAACACTATTTCATGTTCCTGGGATGTCAGAATAGAGCTTTCTTTGCAAAACTCATGTTATTGTCATATTTGAGTTTTCTGACAAGGCCTGATCAAAGCAGAACTGATAAAAAAGCTGAGAACTGATGAAAACATGATTTTAACACTCAGTTCATGTTCCTGGGATGTCAGAATAGAGCTTTCTTTGCAAAACTCATGTTTTTGTCATATTTGAGTTTTCTGACAAGGCCCTGATCAAAAAAGCTGAGAACTGATGAAAACATGACTTTAACACTTATTTCATGTTCCTGGGATGTCAGAATAGAGCTTTCTTTTTGCAAAACTCACGTTATTGTCATATTTGAGTTTTCTGACAAGGCCTGATCAAAAAAGCTGAGAACTGATGAAAACATGATTTTAACACTCAGTTCATTTTCCTTCCTGGATGTCAGAATAGAGCTTTCTTTGCAAACTCATGTCCATGTCAGATTTGTTTTCCTGACAAGGCAGATAATTAAAAGCTGAGAACTGATTAAAAACATGATTTAACACTCAGTTCATGTTCCTGGGATGTCAGAATGAGCTTTCTTTGCAAAACTCACGTTATTGTCATATTAGAGTTTTCTGACAAGGCCTGATAAAAAAAGCTGAGAACTGATGAAAACATGACTTTAACACTTATTTCATGTTCCTGGGATGTCAGAATAGAGCTTTCTTTGCTAAACTTATGTCCATTCAGATTTGAGTTTTCCTGACAAGGCCTGATTTAAAAAGCTGAGAACTGATGAAAACATGACTTTAACACTCATTTCATGTTCCTGGGATGTCAGAATAGAGCTTTCTTTGCCAAACTCATTATTGTCATATTTGAGTTTTCTGACAAGGCCTGATCAAAAAGCTGAGAACTGATGAAAACATGATTTTAACACTCATTTCATGTTCCTGGGATGTCAGAATAGAGCTTTCTTTGAAAACTCATGTCCATGTCATATTTGAGTTTTCTGACATGCCCTGATCAAAAAGCTGAGAACTGATGAAAACATTACTTTAACACTCATTTCATGTTCCTGGGATGTCAGAATAGAGCTTTCTTTGCTAAACTTATGTCCATGTCAGATTTGTGTTCCTGACAAGGCAGAGATTTAAAAAGCTGAGAACTGATTAAAAACATGATTTTAACACTCATTCATGTTCCTGGGATGTCAGAATAGAGCTTTCTTTGCCAAACTCACGTTATGTCATATTTGAGTTTTCTGACAAGGCCTGATCAAAAAAATGAGAACTGATGAAAACATGACTTTAACACTCATTTCATGTTCCTGGATGTCAGAATAGAGCTTTCTTTGCAAAACTCATGTTATTGTCATATTTGAGTTTTCTGACAAGGCCTGATCAAAAAAGCTGAGAACTGATGAAAACATGACTTTAACACTTATTTCATGTTCCTGGGATGTCAGAATAGAGCTTTCTTTGCAAAACTTATGTCCATTCATATTTGAGTTTTCTGACAAGGCAGAGATTTAAAAAGCTGAGAACTGATGAAACATTTTAACACTCATTTCATGTTCCTGGGATGTCAGAATAGAGCTTTCTTTGCAAAACTCATTTATTGTCATATTTGAGTTTTCTGACAATGCCCTGATCAAAAAAGCTGAGAACTGATGAAAACATGACTTTAACACTCATTTCATGTTCCTGGGATGTCAGAATAGAGCTTTCTTTGCAAAACTCATGTTATTGTCATATTTGAGTTTTCTGACAAGGCCTGATCAAAAAAGCTGAGAACTGATGAAACATGACTTTAACACTCATTTCATGTTCCTGGGATGTCAGAATAGAGCTTTCTTTGCAAAACTCATGTCCATGTCATATTTGAGTTTTCTGACAAGGCCTGATTTAAAAAGCTGAGAACTGATGAAAACATGATTTTAACACTCAGTTCATGTTCCTGGGATGTCAGAATAGAGCTTTCTTTGCAAAACTCATGTCCATGTCATATTTGAGTTTTCTGACAAGCCTGATCAAAAAAGCTGAGAACTGATGAAAACATGACTTTAACACTAATTTCATGTTCCTGGGATGTCAGAATAGAGCTTTCTTTGCTAAACTCATGTCCATTCATATTTGTGTTTCCTGACAAGGCCTGATTAAAAAAGCTGAGAACTGATGAAAACATGACTTTAACACTCATTTCATGTTCCTGGGATGTCAGAATAGCTTTCTTTGCAAAACTCATGTCCATGTCATATTGAGTTTTCTGACAAGGCCTGATTAAAAAACTGAGAACTGATGAAAACATGACTTTTACACTCATTTCATGTTCCTGGGATGTCAGAATAGAGCTTTCTTTGCCAAACTCACGTTATTGTCATATTTGAGTTTTCTGACAAGGCCTGATCAAAAAAGCTGAGAACTGATGAAAACATGACTTTAACACTCATTTCATGTTCCTGGGATGTCAGAATAGAGCTTTCTTTGCAAAACTCATGTCCATGTCATATTTGTTTTCTGACAAGGCCTGATCAAAAAGCTGAGAACTGATGAAAACATGATTTTAACACTCATTTCATGTTCCTGGGATGTCAGAATAGAGCTTTCTTTGCAAACTCATGTCCATGTCATATTTGTGTTCCTGACAAGGCAGAGAAAAAAAGCTGAGAACTGATGAAAACATGATTTTAACACTCAGTTCATGTTCCTGGGATGTCAGAATAGAGCTTTCTTTGCAAAACTCACGTTATTGTCATATTTGAGTTTTCTGACAAGGCCTGATCAAAAAAGCTGAGAACTGATGAAAACATGACTTTAACACTTATTTCATGTTCCTGGGATGTCAGAATAGAGCTTTCTTTGCAAAACTCACTTTATGTCATATTTGAGTTTTCTGACAAGGCCTGATAAAAAAGCTGAGAACTGATGAAAACATGACTTTAACACTCATTTCATGTTCCTGGGATGTCAGAATAGAGCTTTCTTTGCAAAACTCACTTTATTGTCATATTTGAGTTTTCTGACAA
>JAOTQM010000759.1:0-57641 GCA_026939265.1 Oreonectes daqikongensis
CCATCCTAGGAACATGAAATAAGTGTTAACTCATGTTTCCAACAGTTCTCATCTTTTTTGATCAGGGTAATTTCAGGAATGACAAATCTGACAGGAACATGAGTTTTGCAAAGAAAGCTGTTTTCTGACACACAAGTCATCCTAGGAACATGAAATTAGTGTTAAACTTATGTTTTCATCAGTTCTCATCTTTTTTGATCAAGCCATGTAAGGAAACACAAATCTGACAGGAACATGAGTTTTGCAAAGAAGCAGTTTTTCTGACACACAAGCCATCCTAGAAATATGAAATGAGTTTTAAATCATTTTTTTCAACAGTTCTCATCTTTTTGATCAGGGCCATGTCAGGAAACACAAATCTAAAGGAACATGAGTTTGGCAAATAAAGTTGCTTTTCTGACACACTCAATCCTAGGAACATGAAATACGTGTTAAACTTATGTTTTCAACATTCTCATCTTTTTTGATCAAGGTAATTTCAGGAATGACAAATCTGAAAGGAAAATGAGTTTTGCAAAGAAAGCTGTTTTTCTGACACAAAATCATCCTAGGAACATGTAAATAGTGTTAAACTTATGTTTTCATCAGTTCTCAACTTTTTTGATCAGAGGCATTATCAGGAAACACAAATCTAACAGGTACATGAGGTTTGCAAATAAAGCTGTTTTTTCTGACACACAAGCCATCCTAGGAGCATGAAATGAGTGTTGTGATTTTTTTTTAGTTCTCATCTTTTTTGATTGTGCCATGTTAGGAAACACAAATCTACAGGAACATGATTTTTGCAAAGAAAGCTGTTTTTCTGACACACAAAGCCATCCTAGGAACATGAATGAGTATTAAAGTGGTGTTTTCACAACAGTTCTCATCTTTTTTGATCAGGGCCATGTCAGGAAACACAAATCCAACAGGAACATGAGTTTTGCAAAGAAAGCTTCATTCTTCTGACACACAGCCATCCTAGAACATGAAATAAGTGTTAAACTCATGTTTTCAACAGTTCTCATCTTTTTGATCAGATTCATGTAGGAAGACAAATCTGACAGGAACATGAGTTTTGCAAAGAAAGCTGTTTTTCTGACATTAAAGTCATCCTAGGAACATGATTAGTGTTAAACTTACATTTTCATCAGTTCTCATCTATTTTTGATCAGGCCATGTCAGGAAACACAAATCTAACAGGAACATGAGTTTTGCAAAGAAAGCTGTTTTTCTGACATACAAGTCATCCTAGAACATGTAATAGTGTTAAACTTATATTTTTCATCAGTTCTCATCTTTTTTGATCAGAGCCATGTAAGAAACACAAATCTGACAGGACATGAGTTTTGCAAAAAAAGCTGTTTTTTTTGACACACACGCCATCCTAGGACATGAAATTAGTGTTAAAACTCTTTTTTGATCAGAGCCATGTAGGGAAACACAAATCTGACAGGAACATGAGTTTTGCAAAAAGTGCGGTTTTTGACACACAAGCCATCCTAGGAACATGAAATGAGTGTTAAACTTATGTTTTCACATCAGTTCTCATCTTTTTTGATCAGAGCCATGTAAGGAAAACACAATCTGACAGGAACATGAGTTTTGCAAAGAAAGCTGTTTTTCTGACACACAAGCCATTCTAGAACATGAAATAAGTGTTAAATCATTTTTTTTCAACAGTTCTCATCTTTTTTATCAGCCATGTCAGGAAACACAAGTCTAAAAGGAACATGAGTTTGGCAAATAAAGCTGCTTTTCTGACACACAGCCATCCTAGGAACATGAATACTGTTTAAACTCATGTTTTCAACAGTTCTCATCTTTTTTTTATCAAGGTAATTTCAGGAATGACAAATCTGACAGGAACATGAGTTTTGCAAAGAAAGCTGTTTTTCTGACACAAAAGTCATCCTAGGAACATGTAATTAGTGTTAAACTTATGTTTTCATCAGTTCTTATCTTTTTTGATCAGAGCCATGTCAGGAAACACAAATCTAACAGGAACATGAGTTGCTGCAAAGAAAGCTGTTTTTCTGACACAAATAGCATCTTAGGAACATGAAATGAGTGTTAAAGTGATGTTTTCAACAGTTCTCATCTTTTTGATCAGGAACATGTCAGGAACACAAATCTAACAGGAACATGTGTTTTGCAAAAAAGCTGGTTTTTTTGACACACAAGCCATCCTAGGAACATGAAATGAGTGTTAAACTTATGTTTTCTTCAGTTTCTCATCTTTTTTGATCAGAGCCATGTAGGAAACACAAATCTGACAGGAACATGAGTTTTGCAAAGAAAGCTGCTTTTCTGACACACAAGCCATCCTAGGAACATGAAATGTGTGTTAAAAGTCATATTTTCAACAGTTCTCATCTTTTTGATCAAGGCAATGTCAGGAATGACAAATCTGACAGGAACTTGAGTTTTGCAAAGAACAGTTTTTCTGACACACAACCATCCTAGGAACATGAAATAGTGTTAAACGCAACACTCAACACTTCAACACAACAGTTTTTTTTAACAGTTCTCATCTTTTTATCAGGGCCATGTCAGGAAACAAAATCTAAGAGGAACATGAGTTTTGGCAAATAAGCTGCTTTTTTCTGACACACAGCCATCCTAGGAACATGAAATAAGTGTTAAACTCATGTTTTCAACAGTTCTCATCTTTTTTAATCAAGGTAATTCAGGAATGACAAATCTGACAGGAACATGAGTTTTGCAAAGAAAGCTGTTTTTCTGACACCATGTCCATCCTAGGAACATGTAATTAGTGTTAAACTTATGTTTTCATCATTTCTCATCTTTTTTGATCAGGACCATGTCAGGAAACACAAATCTAACAGGAACATGAGTTTTGCAAAAAAGCTGTTTTTTTGACACACAAGCCATCCTAGGAACATGAAATACGTGTTAAACTCATGTTTTCAACAGTTCTCATCTTTTTTGATCAGAGCTATGTCAGGAAACACAAATCTAACAGGAACATGAGTTTTGCAAAGAAAGCTGTTTTTCTGACACACAAGCCATCCTAGGAACATATAATAGTGTTAAACTTATGTTTTCATCAGTTCTCATCTTTTTGATCAGGACCATGTCAGGAAACACAATCTGACAGGAACATGAGTTTTGCAAAGAAAGCTGTTTTCTGACACACGCCATCCTAGGAACATGAAATGTGTGTTAAAAGTCATATTTTCAACAGTACTCATCTTTTTGGTCAAGGCAATGTCAGGAATGACAATTCTGACAAGAACATGAGTTTTGCAAAGAAAGCAGTTTTCTGACACACAAGCCATCCTAGGAACATGAAATGATTGTTAAAGTCATTTTTTTTAACAGTTCTGCAACACAAGAAAGCTCTTTTTTGATCTTAGCCATGTAAGGAAACACAAATCTGACAGGAACATGAGTTTTGCAAAGAAAGCTGTTTTTTCTGACACAAGCCATCCTAGGAACATGAAATGTGTGTTAAAAGTCATATTTTCAACAGTACTCATCTTTTTTGATCAAGGCAATGTCAGGAATGACAATTCTGACAAGAACATGATTTTTGCAAAATAAAGCAGTTTTTCTGACACACAAGCCATCCTAGGAGCATGAAATGAGTAAAAAGTTATGTTTTCATCAGTTCTCATCTTTTTTGAACAGAGCCATGTAAGGAAACACAAATCTAACAGGAACATGAGTTCTGAAAAGAAAGCTGTTTTTCTGACACACAAAGCCATCCTAAGAACATGAAATGAGTGTTAAAGTGATGTTTTCATCAGTTCTCATCTTTTTAGATTAGTGACATGTTAGGAAACACAAATCTGACAGGAACATGAGTTTTGCTAATAAAGCTGTTTTTCTGACACACAAAGCCATCCTAGGAACATGAAATGTGTGTTAAAAGTCATATTTTCATCAGTTCTCATCTTTTTTGATCAAGGCAATGTCAGGAATGACAAATCTGACAAGAACATGACTTTGGCAAAGAAAGCAGTTTTTCTGACACACAAGCCATCCTAGGAACATGAAATGAGTGTTAAAGTCATTTTTTTCAACAGTTCTCATCTTTATTGATCAGGGCCATGTCAGGAAACCCAAATCTAACAGGAACATGACTTTGTCAAATAAAGCTGCTTTTCTGACACACAGCCATCCTAGGAACATGAAATGAGTGTTAAACTTATGTTTTCATCAGTTCTCATCTTTTTTGATCAGAGCCATGTAAGGAAACACAAATCTGACAGGAACATGAGTTTTGCAAAGAAAGCTGTTTTTCTGACACACAGCCATCCTAGAAACATGAAATACGTGTTAAACTCATGTTTTCAACAGTTCTCATCTGTTTTGATCAAGGTAATTTCAGGAATGACAAATCTGACAGGAACATGAGTTTTGCAAAGAAAGCTGTTTTTCTGACCAAAAGTCATCCTAGGAACATGTAATTAGTGTTAAACTTATGTTTTCATCAGTTCTCATCTTTTTTGATCAGAGCCATGTAATGAAACACAAATCTAAAAGGAACATGAGTTTGGCAAATAAAGCTGCTTTTCTGACACACAGCCATCCTAGGAACATGAAATACGTGTTAAACTCATGTTTTCAACAGTTCTCATCTTTTTTGATCAGAGCTATGTCAGGAAACACAAATCTAACAGGAACATGAGTTTTGCAAAGAAAGCTGTTTTTCTGACACACAAGCCATCCTAGGAACATGAAATGAGTGTTAAAGTCATTTTTTTCAACAGTTCTCATCTTTTTTGATCAGGGCCATGTCAGGAAACACAAATCTAAAAGGAACATGATTTGGCAATAAAGCTGTTTTTCTGACACACAAAGCCATCCTAGGAACATGAAATGAGTGTTAAAGTGATGTTTTCAACAGTTCTCATCTTTTATGATCAGGGCATGTCAGGAATGACAAATCTGACAGGAACATGAGTTTTGCAAAGAAAGCTGTTTTCTGACCAAAAGTCATCCTAGGAACATGAAATATGTGTTAAACTCATGTTTTCAACAGTTCTCATCTTTTTTGATCAGAGCCATGTCAGGAAACACAAATCTAACAGGAACATTAGTTCTGCAAAGAAAGCTGTTTTTCTGACACACAAAGCCATCCTAGGAACATGAAATGAGTGTTAAAGTGATGTTTTCAACAGTTCTCATCTTTTATGATCAGGACCATGTCAGGAAACACAAATCTAGAGGAACATGATTTTGCAAAAAAAGCTGTTTTTTGACATCAAGCCATTTAGGAACATGAAATGAGTGTTAAACTTATGTTTTCATAGTTCTCATCTTTTTGATCAGAGCCATGTAAGGAAACACAAATCTGACAGGAACATGACTTTTGCAAAGAAAGCTGTTTTTTCTGACACACAAGCCATCCTACGAACAACATGAATGTGTTTTAAAAGTCATATTTTCAACAGTTCTCATTTTTTTTGATCAAGGCAATGTCAGGAATGACAAATCTGACAGGAACATGAGTTTTGCAAAGAAAGCAGTTTTTCTGACACACAAGCCATCTTAGGAACATGAAATGAGTGTTAAAATCATTTTTTTCAACAGTTCTCATCTTTTTTGATCAGAGCCATGTCAGGAAACACAAATCTAACAGTAACATTAGTTCTGCAAAGAAAGCTGTTTTTCTGACACACAAAGCCATCCTAGGAACATGAAATGAGTGTTAAAGTGATGTTTTCAACAGTTCTCATCTTTTATGATCAGGACCATGTCAGGAAACACAAATCTAAGAGGAACATGCATTTTGCAAAAAAAGCTGTTTTTTTGACATACAAGCCATTTTAGGAACATGAAATGAGTGTTAAACTTATGTTTTCATTAGTTCTCATCTTTTTTGATCAGAGCCATGTAAGGAAACACAAATCTGACAGGAACATGAGTTTTGCAAAGAAAGCTGTTTTTCTGACACACAAGCCATCCTAGGAACATGTAATAAGTGTTAAACTCATGTTTTCAACAGTTCTCATCTTTTTTGATCAAGGTAATTTCAGGAATGACAAATCTGAAAGGAACATGAGTTTGGCAAAGAAAGCTGTTTTTCTGACACACAAGTCATCCTAGGAACATATAATTAGTGTTAAACTTATGTTTTCATCAGTTCTCATCTTTTTTGATCAGGACCATGTCAGGAAACACAAATCTAACAGGAACATGCCTTTTGCAAAAAAAGCTGTTTTTTTGACATACAAGCCATCCTAGGAACATGTAATAAGTGTTAAACTCATGTTTTCAACAGTTCTCATCTTTTTTGATCAAGGTAATTTCAGGAATGACAAATCTGAAAGGAACATGAGTTTGGCAAAGAAAGCTGTTTTTCTGACACACAAGTCATCCTAGGAACATATAATTAGTGTTAAACTTATGTTTTCATCAGTTCTCATCTTTTTTGATCAGGACCATGTCAGGAAACACAAATCTAACAGGAACATGCCTTTTTGCAAAAAAGCTGTTTTTTTGACATACAAGCCATACTAGGAACATGAAATGAGTGTTAAACTTATGTTTTCATCAGTTCTCATCTTTTTTGATCAGAGCCATGTCAGGAAACACAAATCTGACAGGAACATGAGTTTTGCAAAGAAAGCTGTTTTTCTGACACACAAAGCCATCCTAGGAACATGAAATGAGTGTTAAAATGGTGTTTTCAACAGTTCTCATCTTTTTTGATCAAGGCAATGTCAGGAATGACAAATCTAACAGGAACATGAGTTTTGCAAATAAAGCTGTTTTTCTGACACACAAAGCATTCCTAGGAGCATGAAATGAGTGAAAAAGTGATGTTTTCATCAGTTCTCATCTTTTTAGATCAGTGACATGTTAGGAAACAAACAAATCTGACAGGAACATGAGTTTTGCTAATAAAGCTGTTTTTCTGACACACAAAGCCATCCTAGGAACATGAAATGTGTGTTAAAAGTCATATTTTCAACAGTTCTCATCTTTTTTGATCAAGGCAATGTCAGGAATGACAAATCTGACAAGAACATGAGTTTGGCAAAGAAAGCAGTTTTTCTGACACACAAGCCATCCTAGGAACATGAAATGAGTGTTAAAGTCATTTTTTTCAACAGTTCTCATCTTTATTGATCAGGGCCATGTCAGAAAACACAAATCTGACAGGAACATGAGTTTTGCAAAGAAAGCTGTTTTTCTGACACACAAGCCATCCTACGAACATGAAATGTGTGTTTAAAGTCATATTTTCAACAGTTCTCATCTTTTCAGATCAAGGCAATGTCAGGAATGACAAATCTGACAGGAACATGAGTTTTGCAAAGAAAGCAGTTTTTCTGACACACAAGTCATCCTAGGAACATGAAATATGTGTTAAACTCATGTTTTCAACAGTTCTCATCTTTTTTGATCAGGGCCATGTCAGGAAACACAAATCTAAAAGGAACATGCGTTTGTCAAATAAAGCTACTTTTCTGACACACAAAGCCATCCTAGGAATATGAAATGAGTGGTAAAGTGATGTTTTCAACAGTTCTCATCTTTTATGATCAGGACCATGTCAGGAAACACAAATCTAACAGGAACATGTGTTTTGCAAATAAAGCTGTTTTTTTGACACACAAGCCATCCTAGGAACATGAAATACGTGTTAAACTCATGTTTTCAACAGTTCTCATCTTTTATGATCAGGACCATGTCAGGAAACACAAATCTAACAGGAACATGTGTTTTGCAAAAAAAGCTGGTTTTTTGACACACAAAACATCCTAGGAACATATAATGAGTGTTATACTTATGTTTTCATCAGTTCTCATCTTTTTTGATCAGAGCCATGTAAGGAAACATAAATCTAACAGGAACATGAGTTCTGCAAAGAAAGCTGTTTTTCTGACACACAAAGCCATCCTAGGAAAATGAAATGAGTGTTAAAGTGATGTTTTCAACAGTTCTCATCTTTTTTGATCAAGGCAATGTCAGGAATGACAAATCTGACAGGAACATGAGTTTTGCAAAGAAAGATGTTTTTCTGACCAAAAGTCATCCTAGGAACATGTAATTAGTGTTAAACTTATGTTTTCATCAGTTCTCTCATCTTTTTTCATCAGAGCCATGTAAGAAACACAAATCTGACAGGAACATGAGTTTTGCAAAGAAAGCTGTTTTTCTGACACACAAGCCATCCTAGAACGACATGAAATGTGTGTTAAAGTCAATTTTCAACAGTTCTCATCTTTTTTGATCAAGGCAATGTCAGGAATGACAAATCTGACAGGAACATGAGTTTTGCAAAGAAAGCTGTTTTTCTGACCAAAAGTCATCCTAGGAACATGAAATACGTGTTAAACTCATGTTTTCAACAGTTCTCATCTTTTTTGATCAGGGCCATGTCAGGAAACACTAATCTAACAGGAACATGCGTTTGTCAAATAAAGCTACTTTTCTGACACACAAAGCCATACTAGGAACATGAAATGAGTGTTAAACTTATGTTTTCATCAGTTCTCATCTTTTTTGATCAGAGCCATGTAAGGAAACACAAATCTGACAGGAACATGAGTTTTGCAAAGAAAGCTGTTTTTCTGACACACAGCCATCCTAGAAACATGAAATACGTGTTAAACTCATGTTTTCAACAGTTCTCATCTTTTTTGATCAAGGTAATTTCAGGAATGTCAAATCTGACAGGAACATGAGTTTTGCAATAAAGCTGTTTTTTCTGACCAAAGTCATCCTAGGAACATGAAATTAGTGTTAAACTTATGTTTTCATCAGTTCTCATCTTTTTGATCAGAGCCATGTCAGGAAACACAAATCTAAAGGAACATGATTTTGCAAAAAAGCTGTTTTTTTGACACAAAGCCATCCTAGGAACATGAAATGAGTGTTAACTTATGTTTTCATCAGTTCTCATCTTTTTTGATCAGAGCCATGTAAGGAAACACAAATCTGACAGGAACATGAGTTTTGCAAAGAAAGCTGTTTTTCTGACACACAAGCCATCCTAGGAACATGAAATGAGTGTTAAAATCATGTTTTCAACAGTTCTCATCTTTTATGATCAGGCCATGTCAGGAATGACAAATCTGACAGGAACATGAGTTTTGCAAAGAAGCATTTTTCTGACACACAAGCCATCCTAGGAACATGAAATACGTGTTAAACTCATGTTTTCAACAGTTCTCATCTTTTTGATCAAGGTAATTTCAGGAATGACAAATCTGACAGGAACATGAGTTTTGCAAAGAAAGCTGTTTTTTCTGACCAAAAGTCATCCTAGGAACATGTAATTAGTGTTAAACTTATGTTTTCATCAGTTCTCATCTTTTTTGATCAGAGCCATGTAATGAAACACAAATCTGACAGGAACATGAGTTTTGCAAAGAAAGCTGTTTTTCTGACACACAAGCCATCCTACGAACATGAAATGTGTGTTAAAAGTCATATTTTCAACAGTTCTCATCTTTTTTGATCAAGGCAATGTCAGGAATGACAAATCTGACAGGAACATGAGTTTTGCAAAGAAAGCAGTTTTTCTGACACACAAGCCATCCTAGGAACATGAAATAAGTGTTAAACTCATGTTTTCAACAGTTCTCATCTTTTTTGATCAAGGTAATTTCAGGAATGTCAAATCTGACAGGAACATGAGTTTTGCAAAGAAAGCAGTTTTTCTGACACACAAGCCATCCTAGGAACATGAAATGAGTGTTAAAATCATTTTTTTCAACAGTTCTCATCTTTTTTGATCAGGGCCATGTCAGAAACACAAATCTAAAAGGAACATGAGTTTGGCAAAAAAAGCTACTTTTTCTGACACACAAGCCATCCTAGGAACATGAAATACGTGTTAAACTTATGTTTTCAACAGTTCTCATCTTTTTTGATCAGAGCTATGTCAGGAACGACAAATCTGACAGGAACATGAGTTTTGCAAATAAAGCTGTTTTTCTGACACACAAAGCATCCTAGGAACAGCATGAAATGAGTGAAAAAGTGATGTTTTCATCAGTTCTCATCTTTTTAGATCAGGACCATGTTAGGAAACACAAATCTGACAGGAACATGAGTTTTGCTAATAAAGCTGTTTTTCTGACACACAAAGCCATCCTAGGAACATGAAATGTGTGTTAAAAGTCATATTTTCAACAGTTCTCATCTTTTCTGATCAAGGCAATGTCAGGAATGACAAATCTGACAGGAACATGAGTTTTGCAAAGAAAGCAGTTTTTCTGACACACAAGCCATCCTAGGAACATGAAATACGTGTTAAACTCATGTTTTCAACAGTTCTCATCTGTTTTGATCAAGGTAATTTCAGGAATGACAAATCTGACAGGAACATGAGTTTTGCAAAGAAAGCTGTTTTTCTGACCAAAAGTCATCCTAGGAACATGTAATTAGTGTTAAACTTATGTTTTCATCAGTTCTCATCTTTTTTGATCAGAGCCATGTAAGGAAACACAAATCTGACAGGAACATGAGTTTTGCAAAGAAAGCTGTTTTTCTGACACACAAGCCATCCTAGGAACATGAAATGAGTGTTAAAATGATGTTTTAATCAGTTCTCATCTTTTTTGACCAAGGCAATGTCAGGAATGACAAATCTGACAAGAACATGAGTTTGGCAAAGAAAGCAGTTTTTCTGACACACAAGCCATCCTAGGAACATGAAATGAGTGTTAAAGTCATTTTTTTCAACAGTTCTCATCTTTTTTGATCAGGGCCATGTCAGGAAACACAAATCTAACAGGAACATGAGTTTTGCAAAGAAACTGTTTTTCTGACACACAGCCATCCTAGAAACATGAAATACGTGTTAAACTCATGTTTTCAACAGTTCTCATCTTTTTGATCAAGGTAATTTCAGGAATGACAAATCTGACAGGAACATGAGTTTTGCAAAGAAAGCTGTTTTTTCTGACCAAAAGTCATCCTAGGAACATGTAATTAGTGTTAAACTTATGTTTTCATCAGTTCTCATCTTTTTTGATCAGAGCCATGTAAGGAAACACAAATCTCACAGGAACATGAGTTTTTTAAAGAAAACTGTTTTTCTGACACACAAGCCATCCTAGGAACATGAAATGTGTGTTAAAAGTCATATTTTCAACAGTTCTCATCTTTTTTGATCAAGGCAATGTCAGGAATGACAAATCTGACAGGAACATGAGTTTTGCAAAGAAAGCAGTTTTTCTGACACACAAGCCATCCTAGGAACATGAAATGAGTGTTAAAGTCATTTTTTTCAACAGTTCTCATCTTTTTTGATCAGGGCCATGTCAGGAAACACAAATCTAAAAGGAACATGCGTTTGTCAAATAAAGCTACTTTTCTGACACACAAAGCCATCCTAGGAATATGAAATGAGTGTTAAAGTCATTTTTTTCAACAGTTCTCATCTTTATTGATCAGGGCCATGTCAGGAAACACAAATCTAACAGGAACATGAGTTTTGCAAATAAAGCTGTTTTTCTGACACACAAAGCAATCCTAGGAGCATGAAATGAGTGAAAAAGTGATGTTTTCATCAGTTCTCATCTTTTTAGATTAGTGACATGTTAGGAAACACAAATCTGACAGGAACATGAGTTTTGCTAATAAAACTGTTTTTCTGACACACAAAGCCATCCTAGGAACATGAAATGTGTGTTAAAAGTCATATTTTCAACAGTTCTCATCTTTTTTGATCAAGGCAATGTCAGGAATGACAAATCTGACAGGAACATGAGTTTTGCAAAGAAAGCAGTTTTTCTGACACACAAGCCATCTTAGGAACATGAAACGAGTGTTAAAATCATTTTTTTCAACAGTTATCATCTTTATTGATCAGGGCCATGTCAGGAAACACAAATCTAAAAGGAACATGAGTTTGGCAAAAAAAAGCTACTTTTCTGACACACAGCCATCCTAGGAACATGAAATGAGTGTTAAACTTATGTTTTCATCAGTTCTCATCTTTTTTGATCAGAGCCATGTAAGGAAACACAAATCTAACAGGAACATGAGTTCTGCAAAGAAAGCTGTTTTTCTGACACACAAAGCCATCCTAGGAACATGAAATGAGTGTTAAAGTGATGTTTTCAACAGTTCTCATCTATTTTGATCAGGACCATGTCAGGAAACACAAATCTAGAGGAACATGATTTTGCAAAAAAGCTGTTTTTTTGACATACAAGCCATCCTAGGAACATGAAATGAGTGTTAAACTTATGTTTTCATTAGTTCTCATCTTTTTGATCAGAGCCATGTAAGGAAACACAAATCTGACAGGAACATGAGTTTTGCAAAGAAAGCTGTTTTTCTGACACACAAGCCATCCTAGAACATGAAATGTGTGTTAAAAGTCATATTTTCAACAGTTCTCATCTTTTTTGATCAAGGCAATGTCAGGAATGACAAATCTGACAGGAACATGAGTTTTGCAAAGAAAGCAGTTTTTCTGACACACAAGCCATCCTAGGAACATGAAATGAGTGTTAAAGTCATTTTTTTCAACAGTTCTCATCTTTTTTGATCAGGGCCATGTCAGGAAACACAATCTAAAGGAACATGCGTTTGTCAAATAAAGCTACTTTTCTGACACACAAAGCCATCCTAGGAATATGAAATGAGTGGTAAAGTGATGTTTTCAACAGTTCTCATCTATTATGATCAGGACCATGTCAGGAAACACAAATCTAACAGGAACATGTGTTTTGCAAAAAAAGCTGTTTTTTTGACACACAAGCCATCCTAGGAACATGAAATAAGTGTTAAACTCATGTTTTCAACAGTTCTCATCTTTTTTGATCAAGGTAATTTCAGGAATGACAAATCTGAAAGGAACATTAGTTTGGCAAAGAAAGCTGTTTTTCTGACACACAAGCCATCTTAGGAACATGAAATGAGTGTTAAAATCATTTTTTTCAACAGTTCTCATCTTTTTTGATCAGAGCCATGTCAGGAAACACAAATCTAAAAGGAACATGAGTTTGTCAAATAAAGCTGCTTTTCTGACCAAAAGTCATCCTAGGAACATGTAATTAGTGTTAAACTTATGTTTTCATCAGTTCTCATCTTTTTTGATCAGAGCCATGTCAGGAAACACAATTCTAACAGGAACATGAGTTCTGCAAAGAAAGCTGTTTTTCTGACACACAAAGCCATCCTAGGAACATGAAATGAGTGTTAAAGTGGTGTTTTCAACAGTTCTCATCTTTTTTGATCAAGGCAATGTCAGGAATGACAAATCTAACAGGAACATGAGTTTTGCAAATAAAGCTGTTTTTCTGACACACAAAGCAATCCTAGGAGCATGAAATGAGTGAAAAAGTGATGTTTTCATCAGTTCTCATCTTTTTAGATCAGTGACATGTTAGGAAACACAAATCTGACAGGAACATGAGTTTTGCTAATAAAGCTGTTTTTCTGACACACAAGCCATCCTAGGAACATGAAATGTGTGTTAAAAGTCTTATTTTCAACAGTTCTCATCTTTTTTGATCAAGGCAATGTCAGGAATGACAAATCTGACAAGAACATGAGTTTGGCAAAGAAAGCAGTTTTTCTGACACACAAGCCATCCTAGGAACATGAAATGAGTGTTAAAGTCATTTTTTTCAACAGTTCTCATCTTTATTGATCAGGGCCATGTCAGGAAACACAAATCTAACAGGAACATGACTTTGTCAAATAAAGCTGCTTTTCTGACACACAGCCATCCTAGGAACATGAAATGAGTGTTAAACTTATGTTTTCATCAGTTCTCATCTTTTTTGATCAAGGTAATTTCAGGAATGACAAATCTGACAGGAACATGAGTTTTGCAAAGAAAGCTGTTTTTCTGACCAAAAGTCATCCTAGGAACATGTAATTAGTGTTAAACTTATGTTTTCATCAGTTCTCATCTTTTTTGATCAGAGCCATGTAATGAAACACAAATCTGACAGGAACATGAGATTTGCAAAGAAAGCTGTTTTTCTGACACACAAGCCATCCTAGGAACATGAAATGAGTGTTAAAATCATTTTTTTCAACAGTTCTCATCTTTTTTGATCAGGGCCATGTCAGGAAACACAAATCTAAAAGGAACATGAGTTTGGCAAAAAAAAGCTACTTTTCTGACACACAGCCATCCTAGGAACATGAAATACGTGTTAAACTTATGTTTTCAACAGTTCTCATCTTTTTTGATCAGAGCTATGTCAGGAATGACAAATCTGACAGGAACATGAGTTTTGCAAATAAAGCTGTTTTTCTGACACACAAAGCAATCCTAGGAGCATGAAATGAGTGAAAAAGTGATGTTTTCATCAGTTCTCATCTTTTTAGATTAGTGACATGTTAGGAAACACAAATCTGACAGGAACATGAGTTTTGCTAATAAAGCTGTTTTTCTACACACAAGCCATCCTAGGAACATGAAATGTGTGTTAAAGTCATATTTTCAACAGTTCTCATCTTTTCTGATCAAGGCAATGTCAGGAATGACAAATCTGACAGGAACATGAGTTTTGCAAAGAAAGCAGTTTTTCTGACACACAAGCCATCCTAGGAACATGAAATGAGTGTTAAAGTCATTTTTTCAACAGTTCTCATCTTTTTTGATCAGGGCCATGTCAGGAAACACAAATCTAAAAGGAACATGCGTTTGTCAAATAAAGCTACTTTTCTGACACACAAAGCCATCCTAGGAATATGAAATGAGTGTTAAAGTCATTTTTTTCAACAGTTCTCATCTTTATTGATCAGGGCCATGTCAGGAAACACAAATCTAACAGGAACATGAGTTTTGCTAATAAAGCTGTTTTTCTAACACACAAAGCCATCCTAGGAACATGAAATGTGTGTTAAAAGTCTTATTTTCAACAGTTCTCATCTTTTTTGATCAAGGCAATGTCAGGAATGACAAATCTGACAAGAACATGAGTTTGGCAAAGAAAGCAGTTTTTCTGACACACAAGCCATCCTAGGAACATGAAATGAGTGTTAAAGTTTTTTTCAACAGTTCTCATCTTTATTGATCAGGGCCATGTCAGGAAACACAAATCTAACAGGAACATGACTTTGTCAAATAAAGCTGCTTTTCTGACACACAGCCATCCTAGGAACATGAAATGAGTGTTAAACTTATGTTTTCATCAGTTCTCATCTTTTTTGATCAAGGTAATTTCAGGAATGACAAATCTGACAGGAACATGAGTTTTGCAAAGAAAGCTGTTATTCTGACAAAAAGTCATCCTAGGAACATGTAATTAGTGTTAAACTTATGTTTTCATCAGTTCTCATCTTTTTTGATCAGAGCCATGTAATGAAACACAAATCTGACAGGAACATGAGTTTTGCAAAGAAAGCTGTTTTTCTGACACACAAGCCATCCTACGAACATGAAATGTGTGTTAAAAGTCATATTTTCAACAGTTCTCATCTTTTTTGATCAAGGCAATGTCAGGAATGACAAATCTGACAGGAACATGAGTTTTGCAAAGAAAGCAGTTTTTCTGACACACAAGCCATCCTAGGAACATGAAATGAGTGTTAAAATCATTTTTTTCAACAGTTCTCATCTTTTTTGATCAGGGCCATGTCAGGAAACACAAATCTAAAAGGAACATGAGTTTGGCAAAAAAAGCTACTTTTCTGACACACAGCCATCCTAGGAACATGAAATACGTGTTAAACTTATGTTTTCAACAGTTCTCATCTTTTTTGATCAGAGCTATGTCAGGAATGACAAATCTGACAGGAACATGAGTTTTGCAAATAAAGCTGTTTTTCTGACACACAAAGCAATCCTAGGAGCATGAAATGAGTGAAAAAGTGATGTTTTCATCAGTTCTCATCTTTTTAGATCAGTGACATGTTAGGAAACACAAATCTGACAGGAACATGAGTTTGCAAATAAAGCTGTTTTCTGACACACAAAGCCATCCTAGGAACATGAAATGTGTTAAAGTCTTATTTTCAACAGTTCTCATCTTTTTTGATCAAGGCAATGTCAGGAATGACAAATCTGACAAGAACATGAGTTTCAAAGAAAGCAGTTTTTCTGACACACAAGCCATCCTAGGAACATGAAATGAGTGTTAAAGTCATGTTTTTCAACAGTTCTCATCTTTTTGATCAGGGCCATGTCAGGAAACACAAATCTACAGGAACATGAGTTTTGCAAAGAAAGCTGTTTTTCTGACACACAAGCCATCCTAGAAACATGAAATACGTGTTAAACTCATGTTTTCAACAGTTCTCATCTGTTTTGATCAGGTATTTCAGGAATGACAAATCTGACAGGAACATGAGTTTTGCAAAGAAAGCTGTTTTTCTGACACAAAGTCATCCTAGGAACATGTAATTAGTGTTAAACTTATGTTTTCATCAGTTCTCATCTTTTTTGATCAAAGCCATGTAGGGAAACACAAATCTGACAGGAACATGAGTTTTGCAAAGAAAGCTGTTTTTCTGACACACAAGCCATCCTAGGAACATGAAATGTGTGTTAAAGTCATATTTTCAACAGTTCTCATCTTTTTTGATCAGGCAATGTCAGGAATGACAAATCTGACAGGAACATGAGTTTGCAAAGAAAGCAGTTTTTCTGACACACAAGCCATCCTAGGAACATGAAATGAGTGTTAAAGTCATTTTTTTCAACAGTTCTCATCTTTTTTGATCAGGCCATGTCAGGAAACACAAATCTAACAGGAACATGAGTTTGTCAATAAAGCTGTTTTTCTCTGACACACAAGCCATCCTAGGAACATGAAATGAGTGTTAAAGTCATTTTTTTCAACAGTTCTCATCTTTATTGATCAGGGCCATGTCAGGAAACACAAATCTACAGGAACATGAGTTTGTCAAATAAAGCTGCTTTTCTGACACACAGCCATCCTAGGAACATGAAATGAGTTTTAAACTTATGTTTTCATCAGTTCTCATCTTTTTTGATCAGAGCCATGTAAGGAAACACAAATCTGACAGGAACATGAGTTTTGCAAAGAAGCTGTTTTTCTGACACACAGCCATCCTAGAAACATGAAATACGTGTTAAACTCATGTTTTCAACAGTTCTCATCTTTTTTGATCAAGGTAATTTCAGGAACACAAATCTGACAGGAACATGAGTTTTGCAAAGAAACTGTTTTTCTGACACACAAGCCATCCTAGGAACATGAAATGAGTGTTAAACTTATGTTTTCATCAGTTCTCATCTTTTTTGATCAGAGCCATGTCAGAAACACAAATCTGACAGGAACATGAGTTTTGCAAAGAAAGCTGTTTTTCTGACACACAAGCCATCCTAGGAACATGAAATGTGTGTTAAAAGTCATGTTTTCAACAGTTCTCATCTTTTTTGATCAAGGCAATGTCAGGAATGACAAATCTGACAGGAACATGAGTTTTGCAAAGAAAGCTGTTTTTCTGACCAAAAGTCATCCTAGGAACATGTAATTAGTGTTAAACTTATGTTTTCATCAGTTCTCATCTTTTTTGATCAGAGCCATGTAAGGAAACACAAATCTGACAGGAACATGAGTTTTGCAAAGAAAGCTGTTTTTCTGACACACAAGCTCCTAGGAACATGAAATGTGTGTTAAAAGTCATGTTTTCAACAGTTCTCATCTTTTTTGATCAGGGCATGTCAGGAATGACAAATCTGACAGGAACATGAGTTTTGCAAAGAAAGCTTTTTTTCTGACACACAAGCCATCCTAGGAACATGAAATGAGTGTTAAATCATTTTTTTTCAACAGTTCTCATCTTTTTTGATCAGGGCCATGTCAGGAAACACAAATCTAACAGGAACATGAGTTTGTCAAATAAAGCTGCTTTTTGACACACAAGCCATCCTAGGAACATGAAATAGTGTTAAACTCATGTTTTCAACAGTTCTCATCTTTTTTGATAAGGGTAATTTCAGGAATGTCAAATCTGACAGGAACATGAGTTTTGCAAATAAAGCTGTTTTTCTGACACACAAGCCATCCTAGGAACATGAAATGAGTAAAAGTGATGTTTTATCAGTTCTCATCTTTTTGATCAGTGCCATGTCAGAAACACAAATCTGACAGGAACATGAGTTTTGCAAAGAAAGCTGTTTTTCTGACCAAAAGTCATCCTAGGAACATGAAATTAGTGTTAAACTTATGTTTTCATCAGTTCTCATCTTTTTTGATCAGAGCCATGTCAGGAAACACAAATCTAACAGGAACATGAGTTTTGCAAAGAAAGCTGTTTTTCTGACACACAAAGCCATCCTAGGAACATGAAATGAGTGTTAAGTGGTGTTTTCAACAGTTCTCATCTTTTTTGATCAGGGCCATGTCAGGAAACACAAATCTAACAGGAACATGAGTTTGTCAAATAAAGCTGCTTTTCTGACACACAGCCATCCTAGAAACATGAAATGAGTGTTAAACTTATGTTTTCATCAGTTCTCATCTTTTTTGATCAGAGCCATGTAAGGAAACACAAATCTGACAGGAACATGAGTTTTGCAAAGAAAGCTGTTTTTCTGACACACAGCCATCCTAGAAACATGAAATACGTGTTAAACTCATGTTTTCAACAGTTCTCATCTGTTTTGATCAAGGTAATTTTAGGAATGACAAATCTGACAGGAACATGAGTTTTGCAAAGAAATCTGTTTTTCTGACCAAAAGTCATCCTAGGAACATGTAATTAGTGTTAAACTTATGTTTTCATCAGTTCTCATCTTTTTTGATCAGAGCCATGTAATGAAACACAAATCTGACAGGAACATGAGTTTTGCAAAGAAAGCTGTTTTTCTGACACACAAGCCATCCTACGAACATGAAATGTTGGTTAAAAGTCATATTTTCAACAGTTCTCATCTTTTTTGATCAAGGCAATGTCAGGAATGACAAATCTGACAGGAACATGAATTTTGCAAAGAAAGCAGTTTTTCTGACACACAAGCCATCTTAGGAACATGAAACGAGTGTTAAAATCATTTTTTTCAACAGTTCTCATCTTTTTTGATCAGGGCCATGTCAGGAAACACAGATCTAAAAGGAACATGAGTTTGGCAAAAAAAAGCTACTTTTCTGACACACAGCCGTCCTAGGAACATGAAACATGTGTTGAACTCATGTTTTCAACAGTTCTCATCTTTTTTGATCAGAGCCATGTCAGGAAACACAAATCTAACAGGAACATTAGTTCTGCAAAGAAAGCTGTTTTTCTGACACACAAAGCCATCCTAGGAACATGAAATGAGTGTTAAAGTGATGTTTTCAACAGTTCTCATCTTTTATGATCAGGACCATGTCAGGAAACACAAATCTAAGGAACATGATTTTTGCAAAAAAGCTGTTTTTTTGACATACAAGCCATCCTAGGAACATGAAATGAGTGTTAAACTTATGTTTTCATTAGTTCTCATCTTTTTTGATCAGAGCCATGTAAGGAAACACAAATCTGACAGGAACATGAGTTTTGCAAAGAAAGCTGTTTTTCTGACACACAAGCCATCCTACGAACATGAAATGTGTGTTAAAAATCATATTTTCAACAGTTCTCATCTTTTCTGATCAAGGCAATGTCAGGAATGACAAATCTGACAGGAACATGAGTTTTGCAAAGAAAGCAGTTTTTCTGACACACAAGCCATCCTAGGAACATGAAATGAGTGTTAAACTCATGTTTTCAACAGTTCTCATCTGTTTTGATCAAGGCAATGTCAGGAATGACAAATCTAACAGGAACATGAGTTTTGCAAATAAAGCTGTTTTTCTGACACACAAAACAATCCTAGGAGCATGAAATGAGTGAAAAAGTGATGTTTTCATCAGTTCTCATCTTTTTTGATCAGAGCCATGTCAGGAAACACAAATCTAACAGGAACATGAGTTCTGCAAAGAAAGCTGTTTTTCTGACACACAAAGCCATCCTAGGAACATGAAATGAGTGTTAAAGTGGTTTTCAACAGTTCTCATCTTTTTGATCAGGGCCATGTCAGGAAACACAAATCTAACAGGAACATGAGTTTGTCAAATAAAGCTGCTTTTCTGACACACAGCCATCCTAGAAACATGAAATGAGTGTTAAACTTATGTTTTCATCAGTTCTCATCTTTTTTGATCAGAGCCATGTAAGGAAACACAAATCTGACAGGAACATGAGTTTTGCAAAGAAAGCTGTTTTTCTGACACACAGCCATCCTAGAAACATGAAATACGTGTTAAACTCATGTTTTCAACAGTTCTCATCTTTTTTGATCAGAGCCATGTAATGAAACACAAATCTGACAGCAAAATGAGTTTTGCAAAGAAAGCTGTTTTTCTGACACACAAGCCATCCTACGAACATGAAATGTTGGTTAAAAGTCATATTTTCAACAGTTCTCATCTTTTTTGATCAAGGCAATGTCAGGAATGACAAATCTGACAGGAACATGAGTTTTGCAAAGAAAGCAGTTTTTCTGACACACAAGCCATCTTAGGAACATGAAACGAGTGTTAAAATCATTTTTTTCAACAGTTCTCATCTTTTTTATCAGGGCCATGTCAGGAAACACAAATCTAAAAGGAACATGAGTTTGGCAAAAAAAAGCTACTTTTCTGACACACAGCCGTCCTAGGAACATGAAACATGTGTTAAACTCATGTTTTCAACAGTTCTCATCTTTTTTGATCAGATCCATGTCAGGAAACACAAATCTAACAGGAACATTAGTTCTGCAAAGAAAGCTGTTTTTCTGACACACAAAGCCATCCTAGGAACATGAAATGAGTGTTAAAGTGATGTTTTCAACAGTTCTCATCTTTTATGATCAGGACCATGTCAGGAAACACAAATCTAAGAGGAACATGCATTTTGCAAAAAAAGCTGTTTTTTTGACATACAAGCCATTTTAGGAACATGAAATGAGTGTTAAACTTATGTTTTCATTAGTTCTCATCTTTTTTGATCAGAGCCATGTAAGGAAACACAAATCTGACAGGAACATGAGTTTTGCAAAGAAAGCTGTTTTTCTGACACACAAGCCATCCTACGAACATGAAATGTGTGTTAAAAGTCATATTTTCAACAGTTCTCATCTTTTTTGATCAAGGCAATGTCAGGAATGACAAATCTGACAGGAACATGAGTTTTGCAAAGAAAGCAGTTTTTCTGACACACAAGCCATCCTAGGAACATGAAATGAGTGTTAAAGTCATTTTTTTCAACAGTTCTCATCTTTTTTGATCAGGGCCATGTCAGGAAACACAAATCTAAAAGGAACATGCGTTTGTCAAATAAAGCTACTTTTCTGACACACAAAGCCATCCTAGGAATATGAAATGAGTGGTAAAGTGATGTTTTCAACAGTTCTCATCTATTATTATCAGGACCATGTCAGGAAACACAAATCTAACAGGAACATGAGTTTTGCAAAGAAAGCAGTTTTTCTGACACACAAGCCATCCTAGGAACATGAAATGAGTGTTAAAATCATTTTTTTCAACAGTTCTCATCTTTTTTGATCAGAGCCATGTCAGGAAACACAAATCTAAAAGGAACATGAGTTTGTCAAATAAAGCTGCTTTTCTGACCAAAAGTCATCCTAGGAACATGTAATTAGTGTTAAACTTATGTTTTCATCAGTTCTCATCTTTTTTGATCAGAGCCATGTCAGGAAACACAAATCTAACAGGAACATGAGTTCTGCAAAGAAAGCTGTTTTTCTGACACACAAAGCCATCCTAGGAACATGAAATGAGTGTTAAAGTGGTGTTTTCAACAGTTCTCATCTTTTTTGATCAAGGCAATGTCAGGAATGACAAATCTAACAGGAACATGAGTTTTGCAAATAAAGCTGTTTTTCTGACACACAAAGCAATCCTAGGACCATGAAATGAGTGAAAAAGTGATGTTTTCATCAGTTCTCATCTTTTTAGATTAGTGACATGTTAGGAAACACAAATCTGACAGGAACATGAGTTTTGCTAATAAAGCTGTTTTTCTAACACACAAAGCCATCCTAGGAACATGAAATGTGTGTTAAAAGTCTTATTTTCAACAGTTCTCATCTTTTTTGATCAAGGCAATGTCAGGAATGACAAATCTGACAAGAACATGACTTTGTCAAATAAAGCTGCTTTTCTGACACACAGCCATCCTAGGAACATGAAATGAGTGTTAAACTTATGTTTTCATCAGTTCTCATCTTTTTTGATCAGAGCCATGTAAGGAAACACAAATCTGACAGGAACATGAGATTTGCAAAGAAAGCTGTTTTTCTGACACACAAGCCATCCTACGAACATGAAATGTGTGTTAAAAGTCATATTTTCAACAGTTCTCATCTTTTTGATCAAGGCATGTCAGGAATGACAAATCTGACAGGAACATGAGTTTTGCAAAGAAAGCCAGTTTTTCTGACACACAAGCCATCCTAGGAACATGAAATGAGTGTTAAAGTCATTTTTTTCAACAGTTCTCATCTTTTTTGATCAGGCCATGTCAGAAACACAAATCTAAAGGAACATGAGTTTTGCAAATAAAGCTACTTTTCTGACACACAAAGCCATCCTAGGAACATGAAATGAGTGTTAAAGTCATTTTTTCAACAGTTCTCATCTTTTTGATCAGTGCCATGTCAGGAAACACAAATCTAACAGGAACATGAGTTTGTCAAATAAAGCTGCTTTTCTGACACACAGCCATCCTAGGAACATGAAATGAGTTTTAAACTTATGTTTTCATCAGTTCTCATCTTTTTTGATCAGAGCCATGTCAGGAAACACAAATCTGACAGGAACATGAGTTTTGCAAAGAAAGCTGTTTTTCTGACACACAGCCATCCTAGAAACATGAAATACGTGTTAAACTCATGTTTTCAACAGTTCTCATCTGTTTTGATCAAGGTAATTTCAGGAATGACAAATCTGACAGGAACATGAGTTTTGCAAAGAAAGCTGTTTTTCTGACCAAAAGTCATCCTAGGAACATGTAATTAGTGTTAAACTTATGTTTTCATCAGTTCTCATCTTTTTTGATCAGAGCCATGTCAGGAAACACAAATCTAACAGGAACATGAGTTCTGCAAAGAAAGCTGTTTTTCTGACACACAAAGCCATCCTAGGAACATGAAATGAGTGTTAAAGTGGTGTTTTCAACATTTCTCATCTTTTTTGATCAAGGCAATGTCAGAAATGACAAATCTAACAGGAACATGAGTTTGGCAAAGAAAGCAGTTTTTCTGACACACAAGCCATCCTAGGAACATGAAATGAGTGTTAAAGTCATTTTTTTCAACAGTTATCATCATTATTGATCAGGGCCATGTCAGGAAACACAAATCTAACAGGAACATGACTTTGTCAAATAAAGCTGCTTTTCTGACACACAGCCATCCTAGGAACATGAGATGAGTGTTAAACTTATGTTTTCATCAGTTCTCATCTTTTTTGATCAGAGCCATGTAAGGAAACACAAATCTGACAGGAACATGAGTTTTGCAAAGAAAGCTGTTTTTCTGACACACAGCCATCCTAGAACATGAAATACGTGTTAAACTCATGTTTTCAACAGTTCTCATCTGTTTTGATCAAGGTAATTTCAGGAATGACAAATCTGACAGGAACATGAGTTTTGCAAAGAAAGCTGTTTTTCTGACCAAAAGTCATCCTAGGAACATGTAATTAGTGTTAAACTTATGTTTTCATCAGTTCTCATCTTTTTTGATCAGAGCCATGTAATGAAACACAAATCTGACAGGAACATGAGTTTTGCAAAGAAAGCTGTTTTTCTGACACACAAGCCATCCTAGGAACATGAAATGTGTGTTAAAAGTCATATTTTCAACAGTTCTCATCTTTTTTGATCAAGGCAATGTCAGGAATGACAAATCTGACAGGAACATGAGTTTTGCAAAGAAAGCAGTTTTTCTGACACACAAGCCATCTTAGGAACATGAAACGAGTGTTAAAATCATTTTTTTCAACAGTTCTCATCTTTTTTGATCAGGGCCATGTCAGGAAACACAAATCTAAAAGGAACATGAGTTTGGCAAAAAAAAGCTACTTTTCTGACACACAGCCATCCTAGGAACATGAAATGAGTGTTAAACTTATGTTTTCATTAGTTCTCATCTTTTTTGATCAGAGCCATGTAATGAAACACAAATCTGACAGGAACATGAGTTTTGCAAAGAAAGCTGTTTTTCTGACACACAAGCCATCCTACGAACATGAAATGTGTGTTAAAAGTCATATTTTCAACAGTTCTCATCTTTTTTGATCAAGGCAATGTCAGGAATGACAAATCTGACAGGAACATGAGTTTTGCAAAGAAAGCAGTTTTTCTGACACACAAGCCATCCTAGGAACATGAAATGAGTGTTAAAGTCTTCTTTTTCAACAGTTCTCATCTTTTTTGATCAGGGCCATGTCAGGAAACACAAATCTAAAAGGAACATGCGTTTGTCAAATAAAGCTACTTTTCTGACACACAAAGCCATCCTAGGAATATGAAATGAGTGGTAAAGTGATGTTGTCAACAGTTCTCATCTTTTTTGATCAGAGCTATGTCAGGAATGACAAATCTGACAGGAACATGAGTTTTGCAAATAAAGCTGTTTTTCTGACACACAAAGCAATCCTAGGAGCATGAAATGAGTGAAAAAGTGATGTTTTCATCAGTTCTCATCTTTTTAGATTAGTGACATGTTAGGAAACACAAATCTGACAGGAACATGAGTTTTGCTAATAAAGCTGTTTTTCTAACACACAAAGCCATCCTAGGAACATGAAATGTGTGTTAAAAGTCATATTTTCAACAGTTCTCATCTTTTCTGATCAAGGCAATGTCAGGAATGACAAATCTGACAGGAACATGAGTTTTGCAAAGAAACCAGTTTTTCTGACACACAAGCCATCCTAGGAACATGAAATGAGTGTTAAAGTCATTTTTTTCAACAGTTCTCATCTTTTTTGATCAGGGCCATGTCAGGAAACACAAATCTAACAGGAACATGACTTTGTCAAATAAAGCTGCTTTTCTGACACACAGCCATCCTAGGAACATGAAATGAGTTTTAAACTCATGTTTTCATCAGTTCTCATCTTTTTTGATCAGAGCCATGTAAGGAAACACAAATCTGACAGGAACATGAGTTTTGCAAAGAAAGCTGTTTTTCTGACACACAGCCATCCTAGAAACATGAAATACGTGTTAAACTCATGTTTTCAACAGTTCTCATCTGTTTTGATCAAGGTAATTTCAGGAATGACAAATCTGACAGGAACATGAGCTTTGCAAAGAAAGCTGTTTTTCTGACCAAAAGTCATCCTAGGAACATGAAATGTGTGTTAAAAGTCATATTTTCAACAGTTCTCATCTTTTTTGATCAGAGCTATGTCAGGAAACACAAATCTAACAGGAACATGAGTTTTGCAAAGAAAGCTGTTTTTCTGACACACAAGTCATCCTAGGAACATGTAATAAGTGTTAAACTCATGTTTTCAACAGTTCTCATCTTTTTTGATCAAGGTAATTTCAGGAATGACAAATCTGAAAGGAACATGAGTTTGGCAAAGAAAGCTGTTTTTCTGACACACAAGTCATCCTAGGAACATATAATTAGTGTTAAACTTATGTTTTCATCAGTTCTCATCTTTTTTGATCAGGACCGTGTCAGGAAACACAAATCTAACAGGAACATGCCTTTTGCAAAAAAGCATAATAGGAACATGAAATGAGTGTTAAACTTATGTTTTCATCAGTTCTCATCTTTTTTGATCTTAGTCATGTAAGGAAACACAAATCTGACAGGAACATGAGTTTTGCTAATAAAGCTGTTTTTCTGACACACAAAGCCATCCTAGGAACATGAAATATGTGTTAAAAGTCATATTTTCAACAGTTCTCATCCTTTTTGATCAAGGCAATGTCAGGAATGACAAATCTGACAAGAACATGAGTTTGGCAAAGAAAGCAGTTTTTCTGACACACAAGCCATCCTAGGAACATGAAATGAGTGTTAAAGTCATTTTTTTCAACAGTTCTCATCTTTATTGATCAGGGCCATGTCAGGAAACACAAATCTAACAGGAACATGACTTTGTCAAATAAAGCTGCTTTTCTGACACACAGCCATCCTAGGAACATGAAATGAGTGTTAAACTTATGTTTTCATCAGTTCTCATCTTTTTTGATTAGAGCCATGTAAGGAAACACAAATCTGACAGGAACATGAGTTTTGCAAAGAAAGCTGTTTTTCTGACACACAGCCATCCTAGAAACATGAAATACGTGTTAAACTCATGTTTTCAACAGTTCTCATCTGTTTTGATCAAGGTAATTTCAGGAATGACAAATCTGACAGGAACATGAGTTTTGCAAAGAAAGCTGTTATTCTGACAAAAAGTCATCCTAGGAACATGTAATTAGTGTTAAACTTATGTTTTCATCAGTTCTCATCTTTTTTGATCAAGGCAATGTCAGGAAACACAAATATAACAGGAACATGAGTTCTGCAAAGAAAGCTGTTTTTCTGACACACAAAGCCATCCTAGGAACATGAAATGAGTGTTAAACTTATGTTTTTATCAGTTCTCATCTTTTTTGATCAGAGCCATGTAATGAAACACAAATCTGACAGGAACATGAGTTTTGCAAAAAAAGCTGTTTTTCTGACACACAAGCCATCCTACGAACATGAAATGTGTGTTAAAAGTCATATTTTCAACAGTTCTCATCTTTTTTGATCAAGGCAATGTCAGGAATGACAAATCTGACAGGAACATGAGTTTTGCAAAGAAAGCAGTTTTTCTGACACACAAGCCATCCTGGGAACATGAAATGAGTGTTAAAGTCATTTTTTTCAACAGTTCTCATCTTTATTGATCAGGGCCATGTCAGGAAACACAAATCTAACAGGAACATGACTTTGTCAAATAAAGCTGCTTTTCTGACACACAGCCATCCTAGGAACATGAAATGAGTGTTAAACTTATGTTTTCATCAGTTTTCATCTTTTTTGATCAGAGCCATGTAAGGAAACACAAATCTGACAGGAACATGAGTTTTGCAAAGAAAGCTGTTTTTCTGACACACAGCCATCCTAGAAACATGAAATACGTGTTAAACTCATGTTTTCAACAGTTCTCATCTGTTTTGATCAAGGTAATTTCAGGAATGACAAATCTGACAGGAACATGAGTTTTGCAAAGAAAGCTGTTTTTCTGACCAAAAGTCATCCTAGGAACATGTAATTAGTGTTAAACTTATGTTTTCATCAGTTCTCATCTTTTTTGATCAGAGCTATGTAATGAAACACAAATCTGACAGGAACATGAGTTTTGCAAAGAAAGCTGTTTTTCTGACACACAAGCCATCCTAGAAACATGAAATGTGTGTTAAAGTCATTTTTTTCAACAGTTCTCATCTTTTTTGATCAGGGCCATGTCAGGAAACACAAATCTAAAAGGAACATGCATTTTGCAAAAAAAGCTGTTTTTTTGACATACAAAGCCATCCTAGGAATATGAAATGAGTGGTAAAGTGATGTTGTCAGTCGTGTTTACGACAGTGGTCAGTCGTGGCCCAGTGGTTAGAGAGTTGGACTCATGACCAGAAGGTTGCTGGTTCGATTCTCAGTGCTGGCGGGTAACGGCTGAGGTGCCCTTGAGCAAGGCACCTAACCCCCACTTGCTTACTATACAAAATGTACAAATGTATAGTACAATGTAATGTAAGTCGCTTTGGATAAAAGCGTCTGCCAAATGCGTAAATGTAAATGTAAATGTTGTCAACAGTTCTCATCTTTTATGATCAGGACCATGTCAGGAAACACAAATCTAAAAGGAACATGAGTTTTGCAAAGAACGCTTCATTCTGACACACAAAGCCATCCTAGGAACATGTATTTAGTGTCAAACTTAGGTTTTCAAGAGTTCTCATCTTTTTTAATCAAGGTAATTTCAGGAATGACAAATCTGACAGCAACATGAGTTTTGCAAAGAAAGCTGTTTTTCTGACACACAAGTCATCCTAGGAACATGTAATTAGTGTTAAACTCATGTTTTCAACAGTTCTCATCTTTTTTGATCAGAGCCATGTCAGGAAACACAAATCTAACAGGAACATGAGTTCTGCAAAGAAAGCTGTTTTTCTGACACACAAAGCCATCCTTGAAACATGAAAAACGTGTTAAACTCATGTTTTCAACAGTTCTCATCTTCTTTGGTCAGGGCCATGTCAGGAAACACAAATCTGACAGGAACATGAGTTTTGCAAAGAACGCTTCATTCTGACACACAAAGCCATTCTAGGAACATGAAATGACTGTTAAAGTGGTGTTTTCAACAGTTCTCATCTTTTTTGATCAGGGCCATGTCAGGAAACACAAATCCAACAGGAACATGAGTTTTGCAAAAAAAAGCTTCATTCTGACACACAGCCAACCTAGGAACATGAAATAAGTGTTAAACTCATGTTTTCAACAGTTCTCATCTTTTTTAATCAAGGTAATTTCAGGAATGACAAATCTGACAGGAACATGAGTTTTGCAAAGAAAGCTGTTTTTCTGACATACAAGTCATCCTAGGAACATGTAATTAGTGTTAAACTTATGTTTTCATCATTTCTCATCGTGTTTGATCAGGACCATGTCAGGAAACACAAATCTAACAGGAACATGCGTTTTGCAAAAAAAGCTATTTTTCTGACACACAAGCCATCCTAGGAACATGAAATGAGTGTTAAACTCATTTTTTTCAACAGTTCTCATCCTTTTTGATCAGAGCCATGTAAGGAAACACAAATCTGACAGGAACATGAGTTTTGCAAAGAAAACAGTTTTTCTGACACACAAGCCATTCTAGGAACATGAAATAAGTGTTAAAGTCATTTTTTTCAACATTTCTCATCTTTTTTATCAGGGCCATGTCAGGAAGCACAAGTCTAAAAGGAACATGAGTTTGGCAAATAAAGCTGCTTTTCTGACACACAGCCATCCCAGGAACATGAAATACGTGTTAAACTCATGTTTTCAACAGTTCTCATCTTTTTTGATCAAGGTAATTTCAGGAATGACAAATCTGACAGGAACATGAGTTTTTCAAAGAAAGCTGTTTTTTTGACACAAAAGTCATCCTAGGAACATGTAATTAGTGTTAAACTTATGTTTTCATCAGTTCTCATCTTTTTTGATCAGAGCCATGTCAGGAAACACAAATCTAACAGGAACATGAGTTCTGCAAAGAAAGCTGTTTTTTTGACACACAAAGCCATCCTAGGAACATGAAATGAGTGTTAAAGTGATGTTTTCAACAGTTCTCATCTTTTATGATAAGGACCATGTCAGGAAACACAAATCTAACAGGAACAAGAGTTTTGCAAAAAAAGCTATTTTTTTGACACACAAGCCATCCTAGGAAGATGAAAGGAGTGTTAAACTTATGTTTTCATCATTTCTCATCTTTTTTGATCAGAGCCATGTAAGGAAGCACAAATCTGACAGGAACATGAGTTTTGCAAAGAAAGCTGTTTTTCTGACACACAAGGCTTCCTAGGAACATGTAATTAGTGTTAAACTTATGTTTTCATCAGTTCTTATCTTTTTTGATCAGAGCCATGTCAGGAAACACAAATCTAACAGGAACATGAGTTCTGCAAAGAAAGCTGTTTTTCTGACACACAAAGCCATCCTAGGAACATGAAATGAGTGTTAAACTCATGTTTTTAACAGTTCTCATCTTTTTTGATCAAGGTAATTTCAGAAATGACAAATCTGACAGGAACATGAGTTTTGCAAAGAAAGCTGTTTTTCTGACACAAAAGTCATCCTAGGAACATGTAATTAGTGTTAAACTTATGTTTTCATCAGTTCTCATCTTTTTTGATCAGAGCCATGTCAGGAAACACAAATCTAAAAGGAACATGAGTTTGGCAAATAAAGCTGCTTTTCTGACACACAGCCATCCTAGGAACATGAAATACGTGTTAAACTCATGTTTTCAACAGTTCTCATCTTTTTTGATCAAGGTAATTTCAGGAATGACAAATCTGACAGGAACATGAGTTTTGCAAAGAAAGCTGTTTTTCTGACACAAAAGTCATCCTAGGAACATGTAATTAGTGTTAAACTCTTTTTTGATCAGAGCCATGTAAGGAAACACAAATCTGACAGGAACATGAGTTTTGCAAAGAAAGCTGTTTTTCTGACACACAGCCATCCTAGGAACATGAAATACGTGTTAAACTCATGTTTTCAACAGTTCTCATCTTTTTTGATCAAGGTAATTTCAGGAATGACAAATCTGACAGGAACATAAGTTTTGCAAAGAAAGCTGTTTTTCTGACACGAAAGTCATCCTAGGAACATGTAATTAGTGTTAAATTTATGTTTTCATCAGTTCTCATCTTTATTGATCAGTGCCATGTCAGGAAACACAAATCTAACAGGAACATGAGTTTTGAAAAAGAACTCTTCATTCTAACACACAAAGCCATCCTAGGAACATGAAATAAGTGTTTAACTCATGTTTTCAACAGTTCTCATCTTTTTTGATCAAGGTAATTTCAGGAATGACAAATCTGACAGGAACATGAGTTTTGCAAAGAAAGCTGTTTTTCTGACACACAGCCATCCTAGGAACATGAAATACGTGTTAAACTCATGTTTTCAACAGTTCTCATCTTTTTTGATCAAGGTAATTTCAGGAATGACAAATCTGACAGGAACATGAGTTTTGCAAAGAAAGCTGTTTTTCTGACACAAAAGTCATCCTAGGAACATGTAATTAGTGTTAAATTTATGTTTTCATCAGTTCTCATCTTTTTTGATCAGTGCCATGTCAGGAAACACAAATCTGACAGGAACATGAGTTTTGCAAAAAAAAGCTGTTTTTTTGACACACAAGCCATCCTAGGAACATGAAATGAGTGTTAAACTTATGTTTTCATCAGTTCTCATCTTTTTTGATCAGAGCCATGTAACGAAACACAAATCTGACAGGAACATGAGTTTTGCAAAAAAAGCAGTTTTTCTGACACACAAGCCATCCTAGGAACATGAAATGAGTGTTAAAGTCATTTTTTTCAACAGTTCTCATCTTTTTTGATCAGGGCCATGTCAGGAAACACAAATCTAAAAGGAACATGATTTTGTCAAATAAAGCTGCATTTCTGACACACAGCCATCCTAGGAACATGAAATACGTGTTAAACTCATGTTTTCAACAGTTCTCATCTTTTTTGATCAAGGTAATTTCAGGAATGACAAATCTGACAGGAACATGAGTTTTGCAAAGAAAGCTGTTTTTCTGACACAAAAGTCATCCTAGGAACATGTAATTAGTGTTAAACTCTTTTTTGATCAGAGCCATGTAAGGAAACACAAATCTGACAGGAACATGAGTTTTGCAAAGAAAGCTGTTTTTCTGACACACAGCCATCCTAGGAACATGAAATACGTGTTAAACTCATGTTTTCAACAGTTCTCATCTTTTTTGTCAAGGTAATTTCAGGAATGACAAATCTGACAGGAACATGAGTTTAGCAAAGAAAGCTGTTTTTCTGACACAAAAGTCATCCTAGGAACATGTAATTAGTGTTAAATTTATGTTTTCATCAGTTCTCATCTTTTTTGATCAGAGCCATGTCAGGAAACACAAATCTGACAGGAACATGAGTTTTGCAAAAAAAAGCTGTTTTTTTGACACACAAGCCATCCTAGGAACATAAAATGAGTGTTAAACTTATGTTTTTATCAGTTCTCATCTTTTTTGATCAGAGCTATGTCAGGAAACACAAATCTAACAGGAACATGAGTTTTGAAAAAGAACGCTTCATTCTGACACACAAGCCATCCTAGGAACATGAAATGAGTGTTAAAGTCATTTTTTTCAACAGTTCTCATCTTTTTTATCAGGGCCATGTCAGGAAACACAAATCTAAAAGGAACATGAGTTTGGCAAATAAAGCTGCTTTTCTGACACACAGCCATCCTAGGAACATGAAATACGTGTTAAACTCATGTTTTCAACAGTTCTCATCTTTTTTGATCAAGGTAATTTCAGGAATGACAAATCTGACAGGAACATTAGTTTTGCAAAGAAAGCTGTTTTTCTGACACAAAAGTCATCCTAGGAACATGTAATTAGTGTTAAACTCTTTTTTGATCAGAGCCATGTAAGGAAACACAAATCTGACAGGAACATGAGTTTTGCAAAGAAAGCTGTTTTTCTGACACACAGCCATCCTAGGAACATGAAATACGTGTTAAACTCATGTTTTCAACAGTTCTCATCTTTTTTGATCAAGGTAATTTCAGGAATGACAAATTTGACAGGAACATGAGTTTTGCAAAGAAAGCTGTTTTTCTGACACAAAAGTCATCCTAGGAACATGTAATTAGTGTTAAATTTATGTTTTCATCAGCTCTCATCTTTTTTGATCAGTGCCATGTCAGGAAACATAAATCTAACAGGAACATGAGTTTTGAAAAAGAACTCTTCATTCTAACACACAAAGCCATCCTAGGAACATGAAATAAGTGTTAAACTCATGTTTTCAACAGTTCTCATCTTTTTTGATCAAGGTAATTTCAGGAATGACAAATCTGACAGGAACATGAGTTTTGCAAAGAAAGCTGTTTTTCTGACACAAAAGTCATCCTAGGAACATGTAATTAGTGTTAAACTCTTTTTTGATCAGAGCCATGTAAGGAAACACAAATCTGACAGGAACATGAGTTTTGCAAAGAAAGCTGTTTTTCTGACACACAAGCCATCCTAGGAACATGACATGTGTGTTAAAAGTCATATTTTCAACAGTTCTCATCTTTTTGATCAAGGCAATGTCAGGAATGACAAATCTGACAAGAACATGAGTTTGGCAAAGAAAGCAGTTTTTCTGACACACAAGCCATCCTAGAAATATGAAATGAGTGTTAAAGTCATTTTTTTCAACAGTTCTCATCTTTTTTGATTAGGGCCATGTCAGGAAACACAAATGTAAAAGGAACATGAGTTTGGCAAATAAAGCTGCTTTTCTGACACACAGCAATCCTAGGAACATGAAATATGTGTTAAACTTATGTTTTCAACAGTTCTCATCTTTTTTGATCAAGGTAATTTCAGGAATGACAAATCTGACAGGAACATGAGTTTTGCAAAGAAAGCTGTTTTTCTGACAAAAAAGTCATCCTAGGAACTTGTAAATAGTGTTAAACTTATGTTTTGATCAGTTCTCAACTTTCTTGATCAGAGGCATTGTCAGGAAACACAAATCTAACAGGAACATGAGTTTTGCAAAGAAAGCTGTTTTTTTGACACACAAAGCCATCCTAGGAGCATGAAATGAGTGTTAAAGTGATGTTTTCATCAGTTCTCATCTTTTTTGATTAGTGCCATGCTAGGAAACACAAGTCTAACAGAAACATGAGTTTTGCAAAGAAAGCTGTTTTTCTGACAGACAGCCAACCTAGGAACATGAAATACGTGTTAAACTCATGTTTTCAACAGTTCTCATCTTTTTCGATCGGAGCCATGTCAGGAAACACAAATCTAACAGGAACATGAGTTTTGCAAAGAACGCTTCATTCTGACACACAAAGCCATCCTAGGAACATGTATTTAGTGTCAAACTTATGTTTTCAAGAGTTCTTATCTTTTTTAATCAAGGTAATTTCAGGAATGACAAATCTGACAGGAACATGAGTTTTGCAAAGAAAGCTGTTTTTCTGACACACAAGTCATCCTAGTAACATGTAATTAGTGTTAAACTTATGTTTTCATCAGTTCTCATCTTTTTTGATCAGAGCCATCTCAGGAAACACAAATCTAACAGGAAAATGAGTTCTGCAAAAAAAGCTGTTTTTTGACAGACAAAGCCATCCTAGGAACATGAAATGAGTGTTAAAGTGATGTTTTCAACAGTTCTCATCTTTTATGATCAGGACCATGTCAGGAAACACAAATCTAACAGGAACTTGAGCTTTGCAAAGAACGCTTCATTCTGACACACAAAACCATCCTAGGAACATGAAATAAGTGTTAAACTCATGTTTTCAACAGTTCTCATCTTTTTTGATCAAGGTAATTTCAGGAATGACAAATCTGACAGGAACATGAGTTTTGCAAAGAAAGCTGTTTTTCTGACATACAAGTCATCCTAGGAACATGTAATTAGTGTTAAACTTATATTTTCATCAGTTCTCATCTTTTTTGATCAGAGCCATGTAAGGAAACACAAATCTGACAGGAACATGAGTTTTGCAAAAAAAAGCTGTTTTTTTGACACACAAGCCATCCTACGAACATGAAATGAGATTTAAACTTATGTTTTCATCAGTTCCCATCTTTTTTGATCAGAGCCATGTAAGGAAACACAAATCTGACAGGAACATGAGTTTTGCAAAGAAAGCTGTTTTTCTGACACACAAGCCATCCTAGGAACATGAAATACGTGTTAAACTCATGTTTTCAACAGTTCTCATCTTTTTTGATCAAGGTAATTTCAGGAATGACAAATCTGACAGGAACATGAGTTTTGCAAAGAAAGCTGTTTTTCTGACACAAAAGTCATCCTAGGAACATGTAATTAGTGTTAAATTTATGTTTTCATCAGTTCTCATCTTTTTTGATCAGAGCCATGTCAGGTAACACAAATCTAACAGGAACATGAGTTTTGAAAAAGAACGCTTCATTCTGACACACAAAGCCATCCTAGGAACATGAAATAAGTGTTAAACTCATGTTTTCAACAGTTCTCATCTTTTTTGATCAAGGTAATTTCAGGAATGACAAATCTGACAGGAACATGAGTTTTGCAAAGAAAGCTGTTTTTCTGACATACAAGTCATCCTAGGAACATGAAATACGTGTTAAACTTATGTTTTCATCAGTTCTCATCTTTTTTGATCTTAGCCATGTAAGGAAACACAAATCTGACAGGAACATGAGTTTTGCAAAGAAAGCTGTTTTTCTGACCAAAAGTCATCCTAGGAACATGTAATTAGTGTTAAACTTATGTTTTCATCAGTTCTCATCTTTTTTGATCAGAGCCATGTCAGGAAACACAAATCTAACAGGAACATGAGTTCTGCAAAATAAAGCTGTTTTTCTGACACACAAAGCCATCCTAGGAACATGAAATGAGTGTTAAAGTGGTGTTTTCAACAGTTCTCATCTTTTTTGATCAAGGCAATGTCAGGAATGACAAATCTAACAGGACCATGAGTTTTGCAAATAAAGCTGTTTTTCTGACACACAAAGCCATCCTAGGAGCATGAAATGAGTGAAAAAGTGATGTTTTCATCAGTTCTCATCTTTTTAGATTAGTGACATGTTAGGAAACACAAATCTGACAGGAACATGAGTTTTGCTAATAAAGCTGTTTTTCTGACACACAAAGCCATCCTAGGAACATGAAATGTGTGTTAAAAGTCATATTTTCAACAGTTCTCATCTTTTTTGATCAAGGCAATGTCAGGAATGACAAATCAGACAAGAACATGAGTTTGGCAAAGAAAGCTGTTTTTCTGACACACAAGCCATCCTACGAACATGAAATGTGTTTTAAAAGTCATATTTTCAACAGTTCTCATCTTTTTTGATCAAGGCAATGTCAGGAATGACAAATCTGACAGGAACATGAGTTTTGCAAAGAAAGCAGTTTTTCTGACACACAAGCCATCCTAGGAACATGAAATGAGTGTTAAAGTCATTTTTTTCAACAGTTCTCATCTTTTTTGATCAGGGCCATGTCAGGAAACACAAATCTAAAAGGAACATGAGTTTTGCAAAGAAATAATTAATGTTAAACTTATGTTTTCATCAGTTCTCATCTTTTTTCATCAGAGCCATGTAATGAAACACAAATCTGACAGGAACATGAGTTTTGCAAAGAAAGCTGTTTTTCTGACACACAAGCCATCCTACGAACATGAAATGTGTGTTAAAAGTCATATTTTCAACAGTTCTCATCTTTTTTGATCAAGGCAATGTCAGGAATGACAAATCTGACAGGAACTTGAGTTTTGCAAAGAAAGCAGTTCCCTATCGATACTTCACTCGTACTGCGTAGCAGACACTATGGGAAAACTCCTTTTCTCCGAGACTGAAGTTTTATAGAATCACGCAGTAAATACTGCAGGGTCATTGGTTAAGAAAAAGTGCGAGCACTAACCAATGACAGCGAAGCTGCCTGTCCAATGGTGATAGAGCCCGCCAATATGGGCGGAGCTAGCGGCTATATAAGCAGACCGTATCGCCATAGGAACTCAGATTTCTTCTCCTTCAGCGACGATTATTCTTCGCTGACCTACCAGACTGATTCGCCGTCGACGGTAGCATCTGCAGCGGATTCGTCTTCTCGCTCGGCGCTTCCGCCTTCTCGAGTTGGCTCGGGTTCCCTGCCGCTATCCGGCGTTCTAAAGAGCTCTTTCTGAGCAAATTTCCTGCCGCATTTTTCAATGCCGCGCCGTTACTGCCGTTCGTGCCGGGCTGCGCTGCCCGCCGCTGACGGTCACGGCGAGTGCGTCGCCTGTTTGGGGGTTTCCCACGCGGACGACGCGCTCAAGGAGTCTTCATGTTCCCATTGCGGGGACTTGAGTCTCTCCTCTCTCCGCGCTCGGTTGGCTTTCTTTTCAGAGAGCCAACCCGCTCCTCGCGCCCTCCCGTCTGCTTCCTCTCAGGAGCCTGTGAGGAAGAGACAGCGGGGCAGAGAAGTTAAGCGCCCGGTGATTAGCGAGCTCACGCCGGCCTCGTCCTTGCGTGCCTCGCTGTCTCCATCGAGAGAGTTCTCCCCGGTCCGCTTCGTCCTTCCGGATCAGCGTCCCTCGGCTGCCGCGAGTGACCTGGTTTCGTTCGGGGGCGTGGATGCGGACGACGACAGCATGTCTCTGGCTGCTTCGGATGCGGGTGAGTTGTCGGGCTCTCCTATCGACCCCGCCCCTCTGCTATCTTTTGAGGTCGGCGAACCGAAGCCTGCTGCGGACGCGGAGCTCATCCGCGTTCTTGCCACTGCTGTCGGTGAATTCGGCTTGGATTGGGCTTCTCCTGTGGAACCTACTCGCAGCCGTTTGGACGAATGGTACCTGCCCGGGCGTCGTCAGGCCCCTCGTCAGCGTGCTTCTCCGTTTTTCCCGGAAGTGCACGATCAGCTTACTGCTTCCTGGCGTGCACCCTATTCGGCTCGTTTGCGCCCTTCATCCTCTTCCGCTCTCACTTCGGTCGACGGCGCTGAGGACAAGGGTTACGAACGGATGCCTCCACTTGATGAGTCTGTGGCCGCACATCTTTGTCCGCCCTCAGCCATCGGATGGAAGGCCAAGGTGTCTCACCCGTCTAAGACGTGCAGAACCACCTCGGCCCTCGCTGGGCGCGCCTATTCGTCGGCAGGCCAGGCGGCTTCAGCCCTGCACTCTATGGCGGTCCTGCAGGTGTACCAGGCTAAGCTTCTCCAGCGTATGGATGAGTCGGGTCCTGACCACGCCTCCTTTACTGAGCTGCGGAGTGCAACGGATCTTGCCCTGCGCGCTACTAAGGCTACGGCTCAGGCGATCGGCAGGTCCATGGCGAGCCTTGTGGTTCTTGAGCGGCATCTCTGGTTGACGCTGACGGAGATCAAGGAGGCTGACAAAGTCCCCTTCCTCGACTCCCCGGTGTCCCCTTCTGGCCTCTTTGGCCCGGCGGTTGAGGGGTTTGCTGAGCGCTTCACTGCGGCGCAGAAGTCCTCCCAGGCTATGAAGCACTTTCTGCCCAAGCGCTCTGGGTCTTTGGCTCCGGCTGCTCGACCAAAGCCCCCTTCAGCCCCGCAGCCTTCTAGGCCTCCTCCGGCTGCTTCTTCGGCTAAACCGGACCCCCGGCATCGCTCTCAGTCAGGGAAACGCTACCCTCACCCTAAGCGTCAGGGACCCCGGCCCAGACTGACGCTGCATCCGGTGCCTACGCCTCCTTCCTGATGGAGGGGGACGGAAGAGGGAAGGATTGGGTCTCGCCACGGCTGGACCTCCTCTGAAGCTGGCCCGCTTCGATGCTCGCAAACCCCGTTATGTTCCAGGGGCGAGCAAAATGTTTGTGTCTGGCAATGCTGTAAAATGCGGGCCCGTTGTTTATGCGCCCCCACAGTCATTAAACTGCAAACATCTTCAGCAAAAGAGCAATTTTCCTCTTCCTCTTCCCTCAGGAGACCGGCCCCTGTTAAGCGGTCTTTCTCCTGTCAACCCCCAACCTCTCACCTTACGGGCCGACGCCTGGCGGGCTCTCCCCGGGGTGTCGGATTGGGTTCTGGGCATTGTAACTCGAGGCTACACGCTTCAGTTTGCTCGGCGGCCTCCACGCTTTGGCGGTGTGACTCCCACCAGCGTTCTGAGCGCGAACGTGCATGTCTTACGCTCCGAAGTGGTGACCCTTCTAGCCAAAGGTGCCATAGAACTGGTTCCCCCGGATCGGGCAGAATCAGGGTTCTACAGCTGTTACTTTCTCGTGCCCAAGAAGGATGGCGGTCTTCGCCCCATCCTCGATCTCAGACTTCTGAACCGTGCCCTCGTGAGACGGCCCTTCAGAATGATAACTTTGAAACAGATCCTCTTGCAGATTTGCCCAGGGGATTGGTTCTTCTCCCTGGATCTCAGGGACGCTTACTTCCACATCCAGGTGGCTCCCCATCACAGGCGATTTTTGAGGTTCGCCTTCGAGGGAGTAGCTTACCAATACACGGTCCTTCCGTTTGGTCTTTCCCTGGCTCCGCGCACTTTTACGAAATGCATGGACGTGGCTCTGTCCCCTCTCAGGCAGATGGGCGTCCGCATTCTGAATTACCTCGACGACTGGCTTGTTCTGGCCCAGTCGGAGGACGAGCTACTATCCCACAGGTCCCTTCTGCTCAACCACCTGGAGGGCCTGGGGCTCAGGGTGAATTTTGCCAAAAGCTCTCTGTCTCCCAGCCAACGGGTCTCGTTCCTGGGAGCGGTCCTCGACTCCTCTCGCATGACTGCTGTGTTGTCGCCGGTTCGAGCGCTGGCCATACGGCAGCTTGCGGCTTCCTTTCGGCTGGGGGACTCTTATCCTCTCAAGGCTTTTCAGAGGATGCTGGGCCTCATGGCTTCGGCTTCGCCAGTATTGCGGCTGGGCCTTCTTCGTATGCGCCCTCTTCAGTATTGGCTGAAACCGAGAGTACTGCCACGCGCTTGGCATCTCGGACGCCTCCGCTTCAGGGTGGATCAGACCTGCCTGGCAGCTCTGGCTCCCTGGTTGGATCCCTTGTGGATATCGCAGGGCGTACCCCTGGGCATGGTGTGCAGACGGAAGGTGATCACCACAGACGCTTCCAACACGGGTTGGGGAGCTCTGTGCGATGGCAGGCCGGTGTTCGGCCATTGGCCGGAGGAACGTCTCCACATCAACTGCCTCGAAATGAGGGCAGTGTGGCTGGCCCTCCACTCCTTCTTGCCGGCCATACGGGATCACCACGTCTTGGTCCGCTCGGACAGCATGACGGTAGTGTCCTACATCAATCACCAAGGCGGTCTCTCCTCGGGACGCCTGTTTTGCATGGCACAGAGGCTCCTGGAATGGGCTCAGCTTCATCTGCACTCAATCAGGGCGGCACACGTGCCGGGCCGGCTGAACCAAGGGGCCGATATGTTGTCCCGGAGCAATGTCCCTTCGGACGAATGGATGCTCCATCCTCAGTCGGTCCAGATGATTTGGGAGCTCTTCGGCAAGGCGGAGGTCGACCTCTTCGCCTCAGTCGACAACTCTCACTGCCCAACCTATTTTTCGAGGAGCATGGACGCGTTGGCCAACGATTGGCCCGATCAGCTCCTTTACGCTTTTCCCCCTATCGCGCTCATCCCTCAGGTGATCAGACGAGTCCGGGAGCGGGGTCACAAGTTGCTCTTGGTTGCCCCTCTGTGGAGGGCCCAACCCTGGGTGGCGGAGATGTCTCAGCTCCTTGTGGCACCTCCGTGGCCCATTCCCCTGAGGAAGGACCTCCTCTCTCAGGCGGGCGGCACGATCTGGCACCCCCAGCCTCAGCTGTGGGCCCTGTATCTCTGGCCTCTCGACGGGAGTCTGCGGGCCTTTCGGAAAGTGTGTTGAACACCATTTGGCAGGCCAGGGCGCCGTCCACGAGACGGCTCTATGCCCTTAAGTGGTCGGTCTTTTCCACCTGGTGTTCATCCCGTGGTGTGGACCCTGTATCTTGTGATGCGTCCCGGATACTGACTTTTCTCCAGGAGCTGTTGGACGGGGGTCGCTCCCCGTCCACTCTCAAGGTCTACGTTGCAGCCATTTCTGCATCCCATGCCCCCATATCGAGTCGGTCAGTTGGACGGCATGATCTGGTTGCTCGTTTCTTGAGGGGCTCTAGGCGGCTCTGTCCCCCTCGTCCCCTCACTGTTCCCACGTGGGACCTTTCTACGGTTCTGAGGGCCTTAAAGGATTCCCCTTTTGAGCCTCTGTGGTCTGTAGACCTCCGTATCTTGACGTTGAAAACTGCCTTACTTCTGGCGTTGGCGTCAGTGAAACGTGTGGGCGACCTTCAGGCGCTTTCCGTGAGCCCCTCTTGTCTCGAATTTGGGCCTGACTACTCTAGAGTAGTCCTGAAGCCGAGACATGGCTATGTCCCCAAGGTGCTCTCTACCCCGTTCAGAGCACAGGTCATTACTCTCTCTGCGCTCCCGCTTTCTGAGCGGGACCAGGAGTTCAACCCCCTCTGCCCTGTCAGGGCGTTGAGGGTTTATGTTGAGCGCTCCGCGCCTTTTCGGCAAACGGAGCAGCTCTTTGTCTGTTTTGGTGGCCGCGCCAAGGGGGCTTCGGTCACGAAGCAGCGCCTCTCCAAGTGGGTGGTCGAGGCTATCTCACTGGCATACTCCTCCCTGGGCCTTCCGTGCCCTGTGGGTGTGCGGGCCCACTCCACCAGGGGTGTGGCCTCCTCTTGGGCTTGGTCTAGTGGAGTTTCTATGTCTGACATTTGTGCAGCGGCCGGCTGGGCTTCGCCGTCCACATTTACCAGATTTTACAGCTTGGATGTTCCGGCCTTGCAGGCCCGGATACTCTCTGCTTAGTTGCAAGGCGATTCCGGTTGGTCACCTCTTGCTTGATCTTCCGGTTGTCAGGCCTACCTGGTGATTTTGCCCCGGATGCTGTCCTGGGTTCGTATTAATTCGTTCTTGCCCGAGCACGGCGGGATTGTACTGGTTCCCATAGCGTCTGCTACGCAGTACGAGTGAAGTATCGATAGGGAACGTACTCGGTTACTTACGTAACCTCGGTTCCCTGAGATACGGGAACGAGTACTGCATACCATGCCGTGCTCCGTGCGGCGTATCGTCGCTTCAGTCGAAGTAACCTGAGTTCCTATGGCGATACGGTCTGCTTATATAGCCGCTAGCTCCGCCCATATTGGCGGGCTCTATCACCATTGGACAGGCAGCTTCGTTGTCATTGGTTAGTGCTCGCACTTTTTCTTAACCAATGACCCTGCAGTATTTACTGCGTGATTCTATAAAACTTCAGTCTCGGAGAAAAGGAGTTTTCCCATAGCGTCTGCTACGCAGTACTCGTTCCCGTATCTCAGGGAACCGAGGTTACGTAAGTAACCGAGTACGTTTTTCTGACACACAAGCCATCCTAGGAACATGAAATGTGTGTTAAAGTCATTTTTTTCAACAGTTCTCATCTTTTTTGATCAGGGCCATGTCAGGAAACACAAATCTAAAAGGAACATGAGTTGTGGCAGTTGTGGCCCAGTGGTTAGAGAGTTGGACTCATGACCAGAAGGTTGCTGGTTCGATTCTCAGGGCTGGCGGGTAACGGCTGAGGTGCCCTTGAGCAAGGCACCTAACCCCCACTTGCTTACTATACAAAATGTACAAATGTAAGGTACAATGTAATGTAAGTCGCTTTGGATAAAAGCGTCTGCCAAATGCATAAATGTAAATGTAAATGTAAATATTAAACTCATGTTTTCAACAGTTCTCATCTTTTTTGATCAGAGCCATGTAAGGAAACACAAATCTAAAAGGAACATGAGTTCTGCAAAGAAAGCTGTTTTTCTGACACACAAAGCCATCCTAGGAACATGAAATGAGTGTTAAACTTATGTTTTCATTAGTTCTCATCTTTTTTGATCAGAGCCATGTAAGGAAACACAAATCTGACAGGAATATGAGTTTTGCAAAGAAAGCTGTTTTTCTGACACACAAGCCATCCTACGAACATGAAATGTGTGTTAAAAGTCATATTTTCAACAGTTCTCATCTTTTTTGATCAGGGCCATGTCAGGAAACACAAATCTAAAAGGAACATGAGTTTGGCAAATAAAGCTGCTTTTCTGACACACAAAGCCATCCTAGGAACATGAAATGAGTGTTAAAGTGATGTTTTCAACAGTTCTCATCTTTTATGATCAGGACCATGTCAGGAAACACAAATCTAACAGGAACATGTGTTTTGCAAAAAAAGCTGGTTTTTTGACACACAAAACATCCTAGGAACATAAAATGAGTGTTAAACTTATGTTTTCATCAGTTCTCATCTTTTTTGATCAGAGCCATGTAAGGAAACACAAATCTAACAGGAACATGAGTTCTGCAAAGAAAGCTGTTTTTCTGACACACAAAGCCATCCTAGGAAAATGAAATGAGTGTTAAAGTGATGTTTTCAACAGTTCTCATCTTTCGTGATCAAGGCAATGTCAGGAATGACAAATCTGACAGGAACATGAGTTTTGCAAAAAAGCATACTAGGAACATGAAATGAGTGTTAAACTCATGTTTTCATCAGTTCTCATCTTTTTTGATCACAGCCATGTAAGGAAACACAAATCTGACAGGAACATGAGTTTTGCAAAGAAAGCTGTTTTTCTGACACACAGCCATCCTAGAAACATGAAATACGTGTTAAACTCATGTTTTCAACAGTTCTCATCTGTTTTGATCAAGGTAATTTCAGGAATGACAAATCTGACAGGAACATGAGTTTTGCAAAGAAAGCTGTTTTTCTGACCAAAAGTCATCCTAGGAACATGTAATTAGTGTTAAACTTATGTTTTCATCAGTTCTCATCTTTTTTGATCAGAGCCATGTAATGAAACACAAATCTAACAGGAACATGAGTTTGGCAAAAAAAAGCTACTTTTCTGACAAACAGCCATCCTAGGAACATGAAATACGTGTTAAACTCATGTTTTCAACAGTTCTCATCTTTTTTGATCAGAGCTATGTAAGGAAACACAAATCTAACAGGAACATGAGTTTTGCAAAGAAAGCTGTTTTTCTGACACACAAGCCATCCTAGGAACATGAAATGAGTGTTAAAGTCATTTTTTCAACAGTTCTCATCTGTTTTGATCAAGGTAATTTCAGGAATGACAAATCTGACAGGAACATGAGTTTTGCAAAGAAAGCTGTTTTTCTGACCAAAAGTCATCCTAGGAACATGTAATTAGTGTTAAACTTATGTTTTCATCAGTTCTCATCTTTTTTGATCAGAGCCATGTAATGAAACACAAATCTGACAGGAACATGAGTTTTGCAAAGAAAGCTGTTTTTCTGACACACAAGCCATCCTACGAACATGAAATGTGTGTTAAAAGTCAAATTTTCAACAGTTCTCATCTTTTTTGATCAAGGCAATGTCAGGAATGACAAATCTGACAGGAACATGAGTTTTGCAAAGAAAGCAGTTTTTCTGACACACAAGCCATCTTAGGAACATGAAATGAGTGTTAAAATCATTTTTTTCAACAGTTCTCATCTTTTTTGATCAGGGCCATGTCAGGAAACACAAATCTAAAAGGAACATGAGTTTGTCAAATAAAGCTGCTTTTCTGACACACAAGCCATCCTAGGAACATGAAATAAGTGTTAAACTCATGTTTTCAACAGTTCTCATCTTTTTTGATCAAGGTAATTTCAGGAATGTCAAATCTGACAGGAACATGAGTTTTGCAAATAAAGCTGTTTTTCTGACCAAAAGTCATCCTAGGAACATGTTATTAGTGTTAAACTTATGTTTTCAACAGTTCTCATCTTTTTTGATCAAGGTAATTTCAGGAATGTCAAATCTGACAGGAACATGAGTTTTGCAAATAAAGCTGTTTTTCTGACACACAAAGCCATCCTAGGAGCATGAAATGAGTAAAAAGTGATGTTTTCATCAGTTCTCATCTCTTTAGATTAGTGCCATGTTATGAAACACAAATCTGACAGGAACATGAGTTTTGCAAAGAAAGCTGTTTTTCTGACCAAAAGTCATCCTAGGAACATGAAATGAGTGTTAAAATGGTGTTTTCAACAGTTCTCATCTTTTTTGATCAAGGCAATGTCAGGAATGACAAATCTAACAGGAACATGAGTTTTGCAAATAAAGCTGTTTTTCTGACACACAAAACAATCCTAGGAGCATGAAATGAGTGAAAAAGTGATGTTTTCATCAGTTCTCATCTTTTTTGATCAGAGCCATGTCAGGAAACACAAATCTAACAGGAACATGAGTTCTGCAAAGAAAGCTGTTTTTCTGACACACAAAGCCATCCTAGGAACATGAAATGAGTGTTAAAGTGGCGTTTTCAACAGTTCTCATCTTTTTTGATCAGGGCCATGTCAGGAAACACAAATCTAACAGGAACATGAGTTTGTCAAATAAAGCTGCTTTTCTGACACACAGCCATCCTAGAAACATGAAATGAGTGTTAAACTTATGTTTTCATCAGTTCTCATCTTTTTTGATCAGAGCCATGTAAGGAAACACAAATCTGACAGGAACATGAGTTTTGCAAAGAAAGCTGTTTTTCTGACACACAGCCATCCTAGAAACATGAAATACATGTTAAACTCATGTTTTCAACAGTTCTCATCTGTTTTGATCAAGGTAATTTCAGGAATGACAAATCTGACAGGAACATGAGTTTTGCAAAGAAAGCTGTTTTTCTGACCAAAAGTCATCCTAGGAACATGTAATTAGTGTTAAACTTATGTTTTCATCAGTTCTCATCTTTTTTGATCAGAGCCATGTAATGAAACACAAATCTGACAGGAACATGAGATTTGCAAAGAAAGCTGTTTTTCTGACACACAAGCCATCCTACGAACATGAAATGTGTGTTAAAAGTCATATTTTCAACAGTTCTCATCTTTTTTGATCAAGGCAATGTCAGGAATGACAAATCTGACAGGAACATGAGTTTTGCAAAGAAAGCAGTTTTTCTGACACACAAGCCATCCTAGGAACATGAAATGAGTGTTAAAATCATTTTTTTCAACAGTTCTCATCTTTTTTGATCAGGGCCATGTCAGGAAACACAAATCTAAAAGGAACATGAGTTTGGCAAAAAAAAGCTACTTTTCTGACACACAGCCATCCTAGGAACATGAAATACGTGTTAAACTTATGTTTTCAACAGTTCTCATCTTTTTTGATCAGAGCTATGTCAGGAACGACAAATCTGACAGGAACATGAGTTTTGCAAATAAAGCTGTTTTTCTGACACACAAAGCAATCCTAGGAGCATGAAATGAGTGAAAAAGTGATGTTTTCATCAGTTCTCATCTTTTTAGATTAGTGACATGTTAGGAAACACAAATCTGACAGGAACATGAGTTTTGCTAATAAAGCTGTTTTTCTAACACACAAAGCCATCCTAGGAACATGAAATGTGTGTTAAAAGTCATATTTTCAACAGTTCTCATCTTTTTTGATCAAGGCAATGTCAGGAATGACAAATCTGACAAGAACATGAGTTTGGCAAAGAAAGCAGTTTTTCTGACACACAAGCCATCCTAGGAACATGAAATGAGTGTTAAAGTCATTTTTTTCAACAGTTCTCATCTTTATTGATCAGGGCCATGTCAGGAAACACAAATCTAACAGGAACATGAGTTTTGCAAAGAAAGCTGTTTTTCTGACACACAGCCATCCTAGAAACATGAAATACGTGTTAAACTCATGTTTTCAACAGTTCTCATCTGTTTTGATCAAGGTAATTTCAGGAATGATAAATCTGACAGGAACATGAGTTTTGCAAAGAAAGCTGTTTTTCTGACCAAAAGTCATCCTAGGAACATGTAATTAGTGTTAAACTTATGTTTTCATCAGTTCTCATCTTTTTTGATCAGAGCCATGTAAGGAAACACAAATCTGACAGGAACATGAGTTTTGCAAAGAAAGCTGTTTTTCTGACACACAAGCCATCCTACGAACATGAAATGTGTGTTAAAAGTCATATTTTCAACAGTTCTCATCTTTTCTGATCAAGGCAATGTCAGGAATGACAAATCTGACAGGAACATGAGTTTTGCAAAGAAACCAGTTTTTCTGACACACAAGCCATCCTAGGAACATGAAATGAGTGTTAAAGTCATTTTTTTCAACAGTTCTCATCTTTTTTGATCAGGGCCATGTCAAGAAACACAAATCTAAAAGGAACATGCGTTTGTCAAATAAAGCTACTTTTCTGACACACAAAGCCATCCTAGGAATATGAAATGAGTGTTAAAGTCATTTTTTTCAACAGTTCTCATCTTTATTGATCAGGGCCATGTCAGGAAACACAAATCTAACAGGAACATGACTTTGTCAAATAAAGCTGCTTTTCTGACACACAGCCATCCTAGGAACATGAAATGAGTTTTAAACTTATGTTTTCATCAGTTCTCATCTTTTTTGATCAGAGCCATGTAAGGAAACACAAATCTGACAGGAACATGAGTTTTGCAAAGAAAGCTGTTTTTCTGACACACAGCCATCCTAGAAACATGAAATACGTGTTAAACTCATGTTTTCAACAGTTCTCATCTGTTTTGATCAAGGTAATTTCAGGAATGACAAATCTGACAGGAACATGAGTTTTGCAAAGAAAGCTGTTTTTCTGACCAAAAGTCATCCTAGGAACATGTAATTAGTGTTAAACTTATGTTTTCATCAGTTCTCATCTTTTTTGATCAGAGCCATGTCAGGAAACACAAATCTAACAGGAACATGAGTTTGGCAAAGAAAGCTGTTTTTCTGACACACAAAGCCATCCTAGGAACATGAAATGAGTGTTAAAGTGGTGTTTTCAACATTTCTCATCTTTTTTGATCAAGGCAATGTCAGAAATGACAAATCTAACAGGAACATGAGTTTGCAAATAAAGCTGTTTTTCTGACACACAAAGCAATCCTAGGAGCATGAAATGAGTGAAAAAGTGATGTTTTCATCAGTTCTCATCTTTTTAGATTAGTGACATGTTAGGAAACACAAATCTGACAGGAACATGAGTTTTGCTAATAAAACTGTTTTTCTGACACACAAAGCCATCCTAGGAACATGAAATGTGTGTTAAAAGTCATATTTTCAACAGTTCTCATCTTTTTTGATCAAGGCAATGTCAGGAATGACAAATCTGACAAGAACATGAGTTTGGCAAAGAAAGCAGTTTTTCTGACACACAAGCCATCCTAGGAACATGAAATGAGTGTTAAAGTCATTTTTTTCAACAGTTATCATCTTTATTGATCAGGGCCATGTCAGGAAACACAAATCTAACAGGAACATGACTTTGTCAAATAAAGCTGCTTTTCTGACACACAGCCATCCTAGGAACATGAAATGAGTGTTAAACTTATGTTTTCATCAGTTCTCATCTTTTTTGATCAGAGCCATGTAAGGAAACACAAATCTGACAGGAACATGAGTTTTGCAAAGAAAGCTGTTTTTCTGACACACAGCCATCCTAGAAACATGAAATACGTGTTAAACTCATGTTTTTAACAGTTCTCATCTGTTTTGATCAAGGTAATTTCAGGAATGACAAATCTGACAGGAACATGAGTTTTGCAAAGAAAGCTGTTTTTCTGACCAAAAGTCATCCTAGGAACATGTAATTAGTGTTAAACTTATGTTTTTATCAGTTCTCATCTTTTTTGATCAGGGCCATGTAATGAAACACAAATCTGACAGGAACATGAGTTTTGCAAAGAAAGCTGTTTTTCTGACACACAAGCCATCCTACGAACATGAAATGTGTGTTAAAAGTCATATTTTCAACAGTTCTCATCTTTTTTGATCAAGGCAATGTCAGGAATGACAAATCTGACAGGAACATGAGTTTTGCAAAGAAAGCAGTTTTTCTGACACACAAGCCATCTTAGGAACATGAAACGAGTGTTAAAATCATTTTTTTCAACAGTTCTCATCTTTTTTGATCAGGGCCATGTCAGGAAACACAAATCTAAAAGGAACATGAGTTTGGCAAAAAAAAGCTACTTTTCTGACACACAGCCGTCCTAGGAACATGAAACATGTGTTAAACTCATGTTTTCAACAGCTCTCATCTTTTTTGATCAGAGCCATGTCAGGAAACACAAATCTAACAGGAACATTGGTTCTGCAAAGAAAGCTGTTTTTCTGACACACAAAGCCATCCTAGGAACATGAAATGAGTGTTAAAGTGATGTTTTCAACAGTTCTCATCTATTATTATCAGGACCATGTCAGGAAACACAAATCTAAGAGGAACATGCATTTTGCAAAAAAAGCTGTTTTTTTGACATACAAGCCATTTTAGGAACATGAAATGAGTGTTAAACTTATGTTTTCATTAGTTCTCATCTTTTTTGATCAGAGCCATGTAAGGAAACACAAATCTGACAGGAACATGAGTTTTGCAAAGAAAGCTGTTTTTCTGACACACAAGCCATCCTACGAACATGAAATGTGTGTTGAAAGTAATATTTTCAACAGTTCTCATCTGTTCTGATCAAGGCAATGTCATGAATGACAAATCTGACAGGAACATGAGTTTTGCAAAGAAAGCAGTTTTTCTGACACACAAGCCATCCTAGGAACATGAAATGAGTGTTAAAGTCATTTTTTTCAACAGTTCTCATCTTTTTTGATCAGGGCCATGTCAGGAAACACAAATCTAAAAGGAACATGCGTTTGTCAAATAAAGCTACTTTTCTGACACACAAAGCCATCCTAGGAATATGAAATGAGTGGTAAAGTGATGTTTTCAACAGTTCTCATCTATTATGATCAGGACCATGTCAGGAAACACAAATCTAACAGGAACATGTGTTTTGCAAAAAAAGCTGTTTTTTTGACACACAAGCCATCCTAGGAACATGAAATGAGTGTTAAACTTATGTTTTCATCAGTTCTCATCTTTTTTGATCAGAGCCATGTAAGGAAACACAAATCTGACAGGAACATGAGTTTTGCAAAGAAAGCTGTTTTTCTGACACACAGCCATCCTAGAAACATGAAATACATGTTAAACTCATGTTTTCAACAGTTCTCATCTGTTTTTGATCAAGGTAATTTCAGGAATGACAAATCTGACAGGACATAATGTTTTGCAAAGAAAGCTGTTTTTCTGACCAAAAGTCATCCTAGGAACATGTAATTAGTGTTAAACTTATGTTTTCATCAGTTCTCATCTTTTTTGATCAGAGCCATGTCAGGAATGACAAATCTGACAGGAACATGAGTTTTGCAAAGAAACCAGTTTTTCTGACACACAAGCCATCCTAGGAACATGAAATGAGTGTTAAAGTCATTTTTTTCAACAGTTCTCATCTTTTTTGATCAGAGCCATGTAAGGAAACACAAATCTGACAGGAACATGAGTTTTGCAAAGAAAGCTGTTTTTCTGACACACAGCCATCCTAGAAACATGAAATACGTGTTAAACTCATGTTTTCAACAGTTCTCATCTGTTTTGATCAAGGTAATTTCAGGAATGACAAATCTGAAAGGAACATGAGTTTTGCAAAGAAAGCTGTTTTTCTGACACACAAGCCATCCTACGAACATGAAATGTGTGTTAAAAGTTATATTTTCAACAGTTCTCATCTTTTCTGATCAAGGCAATGTCAGGAATGACAAATCTGACAGGAACATGAGTTTTGCAAAGAAACCAGTTTTTCTGACACACAAGCCATCCTAGGAACATGAAATGAGTGTTAAAGTCATTTTTTTCAACAGTTCTCATCTTTATTGATCAGGGCCATGTCAGGAAACACAAATCTAACAGGAACATGACTTTGTCAAATAAAGCTGCTTTTCTGACACACAGCCATCCTAGGAACATGAAATGAGTTTTAAACTTATGTTTTCATCAGTTCTCATCTTTTTTGATCAGAGCCATGTAAGGAAACACAAATCTGACAGAACATGAGTTTTGCAAAGAAAGCTGTTTTTCTGACACAGCCATCCTAGAAACATGAAATACGTGTTAAACTCATGTTTTCAACAGTTCTCATCTGTTTTGATCAAGGTAATTTCAGGAATGACAAATCTGAAAGGAACATTAGTTTGGCAAAGAAAGCTGTTTTTCTGACACACAAGCCATCTTAGGAACATGAAATGAGTGTTAAAATCATTTTTTTCAACAGTTCTCATCTTTTTTGATCAGAGCCATGTCAGGAAACACAAATCTAAAAGGAACATGAGTTTGTCAAATAAAGCTGCTTTTCTGACCAAAAGTCATCCTAGGAACATGTAATTAGTGTTAAACTTATGTTTTCATCAGTTCTCATCTTTTTTGACCAGAGCCATGTCAGGAAACACAAATCTAACAGGAACATGAGTTCTGCAAAGAAAGCTGTTTTTCTGACACACAAAGCCATCCTAGGAACATGAAATGAGTGTTAAAGTGGTGTTTTCAACAGTTCTCATCTTTTTTGATCAAGGCAATGTCAGGAATGACAAATCTAACAGGAACATGAGTTTTGCAAATAAAGCTGTTTTTCTGACACACAAAGCAATCCTAGGAGCATGAAATGAGTGAAAAAGTGATGTTTTCATCAGTTCTCATCTTTTTAGATTAGTGACATGTTAGGAAACACAAATCTGACAGGAACATGAGTTTTGCTAATAAAGCTGTTTTTCTAACACACAAAGCCATCCTAGGAACATGAAATGTGTGTTAAAAGTCATATTTTCAACAGTTCTCATCTTTTTTGATCAGGCCATGTCAGGAAACACAAATCTGACAAGAACATGAGTTTGGCAAAGAAAGCAGTTTTTCTGACACACAAGCCATCCTAGGAACATGAAATGAGTGTTAAAGTCATTTTTTTCAACAGTTCTCATCTTTATTGATCAGGGCCATGTCAGGAAACACAAATCTAACAGGAACATGACTTTGTCAAATAAAGCTGCTTTTCTGACACACAGCCATCCTAGGAACATGAAATGAGTGTTAAACTTATGTTTTCATCAGTTCTCATCTTTTTTGATCAGAGCCATGTAAGGAAACACAAATCTGACAGGAACATGAGTTCTGCAAAGAAAGCTGTTTTTCTGACACACAAAGCCATCCTAGGAACATGAAATGAGTGTTGAAGTGGTGTTTTCAACAGTTCTCATCTTTTTTGATCAGGGCCATGTCAGGAAACACAAATCTAACAGGAACATGAGTTTGTCAAATAAAGCTGCTTTTCTGACACACAGCCATCCTAGGAACATGAAATGAGTGTTAAACTTATGTTTTCATCAGTTCTCATCTTTTTTGATCAGAGCCATGTAAGGAAACACAAATCTGACAGGAACATGAGTTTTGCAAAGAAAGCTGTTTTCTGACACACAGCCATCCTAGAAACATGAAATACGTGTTAAACTCATGTTTTCAACAGTTCTCATCTGTTTTGATCAAGGTAATTTCAGGAATGACAAATCTGACAGGAACATGAGTTTGCAAAGAAAGCTGTTTTTCTGACCAAAAGTCATCCTAGGAACATGTAATTAGTGTTAAATTTATGTTTTTCATCAGTTCTCATCTTTTTTGATCAGAGCCATGTCAGGAACACAAATCTAACAGGAACATGAGTTCTGCAAAGAAAGCTGTTTTTCTGACACACAAAGCCATCCTAGGAACATGAAATGAGTGTTAAAGTGGTGTTTTCAACATTTCTCATCTTTTTTGATCAAGGCAATGTCAGAAATGACAAATCTAACAGGAACATGAGTTTTGCAAATAAAGCTGTTTTTCTGACACACAAAGCAATCCTAGGAGCATGAAATGAGTGAAAAAGTGATGTTTTCATCAGTTCTCATCTTTTTTGATCAGGGCCATGTCAGGAAACACAAATCTGACAGGAACATGAGTTTTGCTAATAAAACTGTTTTTCTGACACACAAAGCCATCCTAGGAACATGAAATGAGTGTTAAAGTGATGTTTTCAACAGTTCTCATCTATTATTATCAGGACCATATCAGGAAACACAAATCTAAGAGGAACATGCATTTTGCAAAAAAAGCTGTTTTTTTGACACACAAGCCATTTTAGGAACATGAAATGAGTGTTAAACTTATGTTTTCATTAGTTCTCATCTTTTTTGATCAGAGCCATGTAAGGAAACACAAATCTGACAGGAACATGAGTTTTGCAAAGAAAGCTGTTTTTCTGACACACAAGCCATCCTACGAAAATGAAATGTGTGTTAAAAGTAATATTTTCAACAGTTCTCATCTTTTCTGATCAAGGCAATGTCAGGAATGACAAATCTGACAGGAACATGAGTTTTGCAAAGAAAGCAGTTTTTCTGACACACAAGCCATCCTAGGAACATGAAATGAGTGTTAAAGTCATTTTTTTCAACAGTTCTCATCTTTTTTGATCAGGGCCATGTCAGGAAACACAAATCCAAAAGGAACATGCGTTTGTCAAATAAAGCTACTTTTCTGACACACAAAGCCATCCTAGGAACATGTAATAAGTGTTAAACTCATGTTTTCAACAGTTCTCATCTTTTTTGATCAAGGTAATTTCAGGAATGACAAATCTGAAAGGAACATTAGTTTGGCAAAGAAAGCTGTTTTTCTGACACACAAGCCATCTTAGGAACATGAAATGAGTGTTAAAATCATTTTTTTCAACAGTTCTCATCTTTTTTGATCAGAGCCATGTCAGGAAACACAAATCTAAAAGGAACATGAGTTTGTCAAATAAAGCTGCTTTTCTGACCAAAAGTCATCCTAGCTGTTCCAAAGCTGTTTTTCTGACACACAAGCCATCTTAGGAACATGAAATGAGTGTTAAAATCATTTTTTTCAACAGTTCTCATCTTTTTTGATCAGAGCCATGTCAGGAAACACAAATCTAAAAGGAACATGAGTTTGTCAAATAAAGCTGCTTTTCTGACCAAAAGTCATCCTAGGAACATGTAATTAGTGTTAAACTTATGTTTTCATCAGTTCTCATCTTTTTTGATCAGAGCCATGTCAGGAAACACAAATCTAACAGGAACATGAGTTTTGCAAAGAAAGCTGTTTTTCTGACACACAAAGCCATCCTAGAAACATGAAATGAGTGTTAAAATGGTGTTTTCAACAGTTCTCATCTTTTTTGATCAAGGCAATGTCAGGAATGACAAATCTAACAGGAACATGAGTTTTGCAAATAAAGCTGTTTTTCTGACACACAAAGCATTCCTAGGAGCATGAAATGAGTGAAAAAGTGATGTTTTCATCAGATCTCATCTTTTTAGATTAGTGACATGTTAGGAAACACAAATCTGACAGGAACATGAGTTTTGCTAATAAAGCTGTTTTTCTGACACACAAAGCCATCCTAGGAACATGAAATGTGTGTTAAAAGTCATATTTTCAACAGTTCTCATCTTTTTTGATCAAGGCAATGTCAGGAATGACAAATCTGACAAGAACATGAGTTTGGCAAAGAAAGCAGTTTTTCTGACACACAAGCCATCCTAGGAACATGAAATGAGTGTTAAAGTCATTTTTTTCAACAGTTCTCATCTTTATTGATCAGGGCCATGTCAGGAAACACAAATCTAACAGGAACATGACTTTGTCAAATAAAGCTGCTTTTCTGACACAGCCATCCTAGGAACATGAAATGAGTGTTAAACTTATGTTTTCATCAGTTCTCATCTTTTTTGATCAGAGCCATGTAGGAAACACAAATCTGACAGGAACATGAGTTCTGCAAAGAAAGCTGTTTTTCTGACACACAAAGCCATCCTAGGAACATGAAATGAGTGTTAAAGTGGTGTTTTCAACAGTTCTCATCTTTTTTGATCAGGGCCATGTCAGGAAACACAAATCTAACAGGAACATGAGTTTGTCAAATAAAGCTGCTTTTCTGACACACAGCCATCCTAGGAACATGAAATGAGTGTTAAACTTATGTTTTCATCAGTTCTCATCTTTTTTGATCAGAGCCATGTAAGGAAACACAAATCTGACAGGAACATGAGTTTTGCAAAGAAAGCTGTTTTTCTGACACACAGCCATCCTAGAAACATGAAATACATGTTAAACTCATGTTTTCAACAGTTCTCATCTGTTTTGATCAAGGTAATTTCAGGAATGACAAATCTGACAGGAACATGAGTTTTGCAAAGAAAGCTGTTTTTCTGACCAAAGTCATCCTAGGAACATGTAATTAGTGTTAAACTTATGTTTTCATCAGTTCTCATCTTTTTTGATCAGAGCCATGTAATGAAACACAAATCTGACAGGAACATGAGATTTTGCAAAGAAAGCTGTTTTTCTGACACACAAGCCATCCTACGAACATGAAATGTGTGTTAAAAGTCATATTTTCAACAGTTCTCATCTTTTTGATCAAGGCAATGTCAGGAATGACAAATCTGACAGGAACATGAGTTTTGCAAAGAAAGCAGTTTTTCTGACACACAAGCCATCCTAGGAACATGAAATGAGTGTTAAAATCATTTTTTTCAACAGTTCTCATCTTTTTTGATCAGGGCCATGTCAGGAAACACAAATCTAAAGGAACATGAGTTTGGCAAAAAAAGCTACTTTTCTGACACACAGCCATCCTAGGAACATGAAATACGTGTTAAACTTATGTTTTCAACAGTTCTCATCTTTTTTGATCAGAGCTATGTCAGGAACAAATCTGACAGGAACATGAGTTTTGCAAAAAAAGCTGTTTTTCTGACACACAAAGCATCCTAGGAGCATGAAATGAGTGAAAAAGTGATGTTTTCATCAGTTCTCATCTTTTAGATTAGTGACATGTTAGGAAACACAAATCTGACAGGAACATGAGTTTTGCTAATAAAGCTGTTTTTTCTACACACAAAGCCATCCTAGGAACATGTAATGTGTGTTAAAAGTCATATTTTCAACAGTTCTCATCTTTTTTGATCAAGGCAATGTCAGGAATGACAAATCTGACAAGAACATGAGTTTGGCAAAGAAAGCAGTTTTTCTGACACACAAGCCATCCTAGGAACATGAAATGAGTGTTAAAGTCATTTTTTTCAACAGTTCTCATCTTTATTGATCAGGCCATGTCAGAAACACAAATCTAACAGGAACATGACTTTGTCAAATAAAGCTGCTTTTCTGACACACAGCCATCCTAGGAACATGAAATGAGTTTTAAACTTATGTTTTCATCAGTTCTCATCTTTTTTGATCAGAGCCATGTAAGGAAACACAAATCTGACAGGAACATGAGTTTTGCAAAGAAAGCTGTTTTTCTGACACAGCCATCCTAGAAACATGAAATACGTGTTAACTCATGTTTTCAACAGTTCTCATCTTTTTTGATCAAGGTAATTTCAGGAATGACAAATCTGACAGGAACATGAGTTTTGCAAAGAAAGCTGTTTTTCTGACCAAACAAGCATCCTAGGAACATGTAATTAGTGTTAAACTTATGTTTTCATCAGTTCTCATCTTTTTTGATCAGAGCCATGTCAGGAAACACAAATCTAACAGGAACATGAGTTCTGCAAAGAAAGCTGTTTTTCTGACACACAAAGCCATCCTAGGAACATGAAATGAGTGTTAAAGTGGTGTTTTCAACATTTCTCATCTTTTTTGATCAAGGCAATGTCAGAAATGACAAATCCAACAGGAACATGAGTTTTGCAAAGAAAGCTGTTTTTCTGACCAAAAGTCATCCTAGGAACATGTAATTAGTGTTAAACTTATGTTTTCATCAGTTCTCATCTTTTTTGATCAGAGCCATGTCAGGAAACACAAATCTAACAGGAACATGAGTTCTGCAAAGAAAGCTGTTTTTCTGACACACAAAGCCATCCTAGGAACATGAAATGAGTGTTAAAGTGGTGTTTTCAACATTTCTCATCTTTTTTGATCAAGGCAATGTCAGAAATGACAAATCCAACAGGAACATGAGTTTTGCAAATAAAGCTGTTTTTCTGACACACAAAGCAATCCTAGGAGCATGAAATGAGTGAAAAAGTGATGTTTTCATCAGTTCTCATCTTTTTTGATCAGAGCCATGTAAGGAAACACAAATCTGACAGGAACATGAGTTTTGCAAAGAAAGCTGTTTTTCTGACACACAAAGCCATCCTAGGAACATGAAATGTGTGTTAAAAGTCATATTTCAACAGTTCTCATCTTTTTTGATCAGGCAATGTCAGGAATGACAAATCTGACAAGAACATGAGTTTGGCAAAGAAAGCAGTTTTTCTGACACACAAGTCATCCTAGGAACATGAAATGAGTGTTAAACTCATGTTTTCAACAGTTCTCATCTTTTTTGATCAGGGCCATGTCAGGAAACACAAATCTAACAGGAACATGACTTTGTCAAATAAAGCTGCTTTTCTGACACACAGCCATCCTAGGAACATGAAATGAGTGTTAAACTTATGTTTTCATCAGTTCTCATCTTTTTTGATCAGAGCCATGTAAGGAAACACAAATCTGACAGGAACATGAGTTTTGCAAAGAAAGCTGTTTTTCTGACCAAAAGTCATCCTAGGAACATGAAATGAGTGTTAAACTTATGTTTTCATCAGTTCTCATCTTTTTTAATCTTAGTCATGTAAGGAAACACAAATCTGACAGGAACATGAGTTTTGCTAATAAAGCTGTTTTTCTGACACACAAAGCCATCCTAGGAACATGAAATGTGTGTTAAAAGTCATATTTTCAACAGTTCTCATCTTTTTTGATCAGGCAATGTCAGGATGACAAATCTGACAAGAACATGAGTTTTGCAAAGAAAGCAGTTTTTCTGACACACACAGCCATCCTAGGAACATGAAATTAGTGTTAACTTATGTTTTCATCAGTTCTCATCTTTTTTGATCAGAGCCATGTAGGAAACACAAATCTGACAGGAACATGAGTTTTGCAAAGAAAGCTGTTTTCTGACACACAGCCATCCTAGAAACATGAAATACGTGTTAAACTCATGTTTTCAACAGTTCTCATCTTTTTTGATCAAGGTAATTTCAGGAATGACAAATCTGACAGGAACATGAGTTTTGCAAAGAAAGCTGTTTTTCTGACAAAAAGTCATCCTAGGAACATTAATAGTGTTAAACTTATTTTTTCATCAGTTCTCATCTTTTTTGATCAGAGCCATGTAATGAAACACAAATCTGACAGGAACATGAGTTTTGCAAAGAAAGCTGTTTTTCTGACACACAAGCCATCCTACGAACATGAAATGTGTGTTAAAAGTCATATTTTCAACAGTTCTCATCTTTTTTGATCAAGGCAATGTCAGGAATGACAAATCTGACAGGAACATGAGTTTTGCAAAGAAAGCTGTTTTTCTGACACACAAGCCATCCTAGGAACATGAAATGAGTGTTAAAGTCTTTTTTTTCAACAGTTCTCATCTTTTTTGATCAGGGCCATGTCAGGAAACACAAATCTAAAAGGAACATGCATTTTGCAAAAAAAGCTGTTTTTTTGACATACAAGCCATACTAGGAACATGAAATGAGTGTTAAACTTATGTTTTCATAAATTCTCATCTTTTTTGATCAGAGCCATGT